>JAVKLG010000028.1:0-19079 GCA_034783915.1 Agapornis pullarius | reverse complement strand
TTCCTAGCTACCTAGACTGTATATGAGAATAATACTTGTTGTTGTTTTCAATCACAGCTCTGGCAGAGCTGTAACAACTTTCAAATAAATGATTATATCAAATACTATAAGTTAGACTAACCCAGTAAGAAACTTAATTTAATTATTAAAAAATAAGATTAAAAAAAATAGATTAGATATATATACTGGATCTATTAATTATAAAAATTTATAATATATTCTCTTCTAATAAATTATATGAAATAATAAATAACTTCTTATCTAGGCCGATTCAAGAGCTATTAGAATTAATAAAGATTAATAATAATAATAAGAAAGAGATTAAGTACTAAGTAGCAGATGCTAAACATATATATATATTGTTGGAAGCTATAAATAATATCATATTTAAATAGATTGCATTTAATAAAAACTATATTTAATATCCTATCTTAAACTTTATCAACTTACTCTATTAACTCTAGAAATTTTATTTAGATTACCTAGCTTCATCTAGACTTGAGAACTGGCTCTAGGTATAGAAGAATAGTAAAGATAACATTAATAATTATCTAGATAATAAATATATCCAAGGCTAAGAACAGCCTTATTTTAAAGAGGGAATATATAAGACAAAAAAAGAGATGGAAAGAGAAGTATTTTTAATATCAATAGAGAGATAAATAAATCTATAGGACTATATATATGTAAAGAAGCTAGTAAATTTTTAGTTAACTAGAGATAAAGAGTGATTATTAAAGATATTTGAGGGCCGCAGCCCTACTCTCCAATAATATAGTATATTACCTAGGTTATACTTAATATAGGTGTTATTAATATTATATATAGAGCTAGAAAATATTGTATATTATTTCACATGAGATTAATTAGAGTGTTGAATAATTGCTATAGTTATAGATTAAATATAATATTAGAAATAGTGCTGGGCTTGTATAGCAGTATTTTTAAAAAAAAGATCGACTAAATTTACAGTATATTAGATAGTAGGTTAGAGAGACTAGATGTAAATAATTTTATACAGAATAAGAAACAAAAGTATATATATTAATAAATTTAATGGGTTGCCCAGCTCTTTATATTTCAGAATTATATCCAATAAAAGATTGCTTTTATAAGAGTTACTTATATATTTTACTTTACTATAAGTTAACTACACTATAATAAAATCCCTAATTTTCTTCTATATTTTATTATATATAATATCCATCTTATAGTAATTCTCGATTCCTAGTAGCCTCTAAGGAAATAATCCTTAATCTAAAGTTCAATATGACTATTCTATAAGAAAGCATAGCTAAAATAGTAAATATTGGAGGTTTTTATTAGCTATTTACTTACTAATTAAACTGTAATTTATATAGAAGTATTTAATAATTAATAAGAATTTCTTAGTTACATATATTATAATTATTATAATTATTAGTCCTCTATATCACTTGTAATCATTCTTAGAAGAACAGGGAAGAATTATAGGAAGATATTAAAATAGATCTTATCCTTATTAATATGTCTTACTAATATAATAAATTTATTAAAAATAAGTTATGTTTTTCAATAATAGATTATTAATTAATATTCTTCTAACTTTAAATTTATCTAATGTAATCTATCACTGAGTGGCCAGGCTCCATTTTGTATGTGTATGGAGTGAATCAACACATAGATTTTTGATCCCTTATAATATGTATCCTTAAAAAAATATGTACAGAAATATATAGTGCCATTTTTATTATATCTAATTTTTATAATTTTTTAATCATTATCCCAATAAAATAAACTACAGGTATAATTAGCTACAATCAATAAATATGTATTTTATGATGGATAGGAAGAACTATAAAATCAATAAAAATAGGAGATTCTTCAGGCAATATATTTCTATAAAACTGATATTCCATGCCTTTTGGTACAAAAGCATTGAGATATTGAGATTCAGATTTCCTATTTTGCATGAATGGCCACTCAGTGATAGATTACATTACAGAAACATGAAATTAGAGGATTAAATTATATAAATTGTCTAATGAATATTATTCTAAAATTCTACTATTTGAAAAGTAAATTACTCCTTAGAAATAGTCTAAAATAGAATTATAAAACCTACTAACTAGAAAATATAAAAAATTTACTGATAATATAACTAAAATATGAAATCATTTATAAATTAGCCTAATACAATTATAAATGTTGTTCTGAAAGTATGCCATAATAAAGATAAAAAATATATTAAAGTTAATATTAGTATAGATAATAAAATCTAAGAATCTAGAATTATTTGTAAAAATAAAAAAGTAGAATTGTTATAGGCTAACTTTTACTATAACTATAACCATAAAGAATAAATATAGACATTACTATCTATTATATATTAGTAACAAGGGTTAAAAATCTACATCCACTTAATGTAGTATAAATTTAAGTTTTTAACTATCTCCTATAAAATAATCTACTATATTTTTTTAAATTGCCTCCTTAAATTTCATTTAATTGATTTAAGATCTTCTTTCTATTAAAATAATAGATAAAGTTAGAGCAGCTTAAGACTAATACTTCTTTGTTATACTAATATTTCCTTCTTCTATTCAGGCTAGCATGGTTATGATACATAAAATTTATTAGTAGTACTAAGTTAATTATTTATTAGCTTGATATCTTTATTTAGATATTAGTAATCACACATCCACATCTAAAATTATTATAGAGTGTAGGATGGATATATTCTTACTGACTAAAGGACTATAAGGTCTACTATACAAGATTAATAAAAGAAAAAAGCTTCTTTTATAAGAATTCTATATCATTTCCTCTTTTGAATAATTATTAATTGTTAATCATCTTCTTCCTCTTACCCCCAAATCCGGACTAGCTGTAGGCTGCCTCATGGAAGGAGGTAGAAGAGGGGTAATCTGGTCATGTGGTGGGTCATGTGACACTAGCCAATATTATTAATATTAATCAATATTTAATGGTTAACAGAATAAATAATTAGTCGATTCAAATATTCATATACTTAAGCTTATTAATTACTATTTTTCTCTATAGTGGTAAATTAATAAATCACTCTAGAAAAAAAAAAGTCCATACAGGAACCTAAATCTGAATATGACTAGTATATTATATAGAAGTGTTGGTCTAATAAAGGGAAGATTGATCTAACGCGATCCTAAAGTTATTATGGTTTAAATCTTAATATAATATATATAGAGTGACTTTAGACTAATACCCCCTTTAATTATTCTAACACTCTCTTTAATTATACCAACACCCTTATTTCCTATATAGGCTAGCATAGCTATGATAAAAATTTTATTAGTAGTAAAGAGTCAGTTATATATTATCTTAATATCTTATTTAGGTTAGATATTAGTAATCCCACCTCCGAATATTCCTACACAGGCTTATATTTAGAAACTAAATTTATTCTTTAGAATTTAGATAGCTTGCATTCCTTTTCTTTCTATATATACATAATAGAATATATATATAACAGCTATTTAAAAAACAAGACTTTTTTAAGATTTTTTTTTATATATAATCATTTGTATTCCTAGTTAGATCATATAAAAAATCTCTAATAAGAGATTATATATTGTCCTACAACCTAAACTAATATAGCTCCAATATTAAGAATTTATTAATGTCAATAATTATTATAAAAAAGTTTAATATATATTTTATAGAGTAGAAAAGGTTATGACATTAAATTAAGCAGATAGAATTCAATGATAATTAGGATATTTTCTAATTTATTTCTAACTTCTATTATATAAGTATAGTATACATACCACTAATTATAGTTTATATTATCCCAAATTAATATAATAGATCTAATTATTATATATAGATCAACAACTAACTCTAACAAAGAATATATTATAAGATATTACCGAGTAGACTAAGAAATAAGTCTAAAAATTCCTAGTCTTCTTTTACCAAAGATATCATTAACATAATTAAAACCTAATATTACTATTGATTGAAGGCTTTATTACAGAGTAGAGATAACTATATTTAGTATTTAATATAATACATGCATGCACTCTTTTTATAGTAATACAAAGAAACAAAATGTAGATACATAGCCTTTTAAAATTCATGTCAGCTATTTTATTCTAGATATTAAAATATTTATGGATTGGACCTTAATACTATCTAGATTATGTAAAATTTATATTTCTTAATACTGACTCACCAGATAAGTGAAAGAAGGGAATAGGGGGTGAGAAGTAAATAGATGGTCAACACTTAAAGGATTAAAGAAGAGGAAATAGAGGATGATTAGAAAGGCTTGTTATGAGATAAAAAGTGGGAGGGACACAGCTAAAATAGCCATCTAGTCACATGCTAAATCACATAGTCCACCATCTCACCTATTAATATTTAACTATAGTCCTCCAGTATATAATTATTAAAGAATTATCTTTATATACTATTTAATTTATATTCTTCCCTATTATTTAAATAGATATTAAAGTATTTATAAATACTGTTTGTTAATTGTTATATAGTTAAATATCTGGAATACCACAGATCCATTAGTTAATTTAAAAAACACTCACTATATTATATATATTTTATAAGTTTAGAAAGTGGTGAAATTAGAGCTGATATATATTTCCGCTTTTGAATGAAGTGGATTCGGAGGTCGTCGGCTCAGGGGAAACGACTGAGGGAGTCGATGGACCAATTGGACGAGGTTATAACAGAATAAAACAACAATAGGCGGTTATATTACTCCATCTAACGTAGCATAGAGTACACGATATTCAGAGTGCTTAAACTATCTAATGTGCGCCGAATCCGGCCACATATATGTTCAGGGGTTTCTCGCTAAGCGGAATAACTATACTCCGCTTCGGATTATCTTGATCCTCATCATTGAATAATTATTAATTGTATCTACCTAGCATCTTCTAGTCTCCCCATTAATTCATATATGAGGAGTACTAATATTAGATTATTAAGTTTAACTTCTAGTAACTTACATAGAATTATAGTCCTTTTCATATAGCTTTTAGGCTATTAGGGCTAATAAGATATAGAAAATATTACTAAACCTCATAAATCTTAAAAAATTATTGATTATGCATTTATAAGCTTTCTCTAGTTCTTATATATAGAGAGTTAGCCATATCTTAGTTCTATCCTCTATCTTTAAGTTACAGTGGGAGGTAAAAGGTATTCAGCTCCTTATTTATTTACTAATATTATTAACTGCATTTACTAAATTAATAAAGTTCAATTATTCTACTGATTAAAAATTCTAGCAGTGCATGAGGAGTAATTTTAGAAAGATAGTAGATGAAGTATATCTTCATACATTTAATTAATATTCTAGTTCAAAAAGAAAGATAAAGATCCAGGTTTCTTTTTTATAATAGAAGTAGAGCTGGAGATTACCTCAGAATTATTATATCACTAAGAGTTAGTAGTCTAAGAATAAAAGATAGTAAATTAAATCTTTAAATATTTGATTATATTAGTAGTCCTAATAATAATTTATAGCTTTATTCTAGAGACAAAGAATATTATTATATTAGCTAGCTATATAAACATGATATAATTATAAAGAGCTATAATAGTTATAATTAGTCTAACATTCAGAAAAGAAAAAAAGATAGGATTATTTTATATACAAGTACTCTTGCTAAAGTCTAAACAAATAGACAATACTAGTAGTGTAAAATCACCAAGCATCCAATAGCAGTAATATTAGCTTCTAATTAGCCTGCTAATGTTACTTGGTAATCAGACTATTAAGACCAACACTATGAAATTATTCAAGAATTAAATAATCTTTAATCAATAGAAAAGATAGAATTATTACAGTTGATATTATCTTAGCAGAAAATTAAATCTATACTTATGCTCTCTCTTTTAACAAGTAGCTTCTTCATATCTTATATGGACCTCTGTAATATAGAGTAATAGGAATAAATCATCTATAATTATATATTATAGAGTATATAATATATCTAGGATGTAATATATATATATATATAATATAATATCTAATCTATTATTCCATAGTTACCTGTTAGATCTATTAATAATAAAACCTAATATAATCTGGCAAATAAAGTATAAATATATAGTAATAATTATACTTAGTTTTATTATTAAAGTAGCTATATAATATAGATATATAAATATATAATAACTGCTACAAGTATCCAGCCTCAATTGCTAGAAGCTATCAAATATAAAGGAAATGAGGAATCCACTCTTTCAGAATAGACTCTAGAAGCATTCATATAGTCAGAGAATATAGAAAAAGATATAAAGAAATCTACTTAGAAAGACTTTTTTGTCTATATTTATCCAGCAGTCTATAAACAGGCTTTATTCTTATTAAATATCTAGGGTGGTTTAAAGTAACTAGTCTAGTATCTTTCTTAAGACACAAGTGTAGTAATAGATGGTTTGTACAGGAGAATGACTAATTATTGGGTAAGAAGGGATCTTATTAGATGGAAATTGAACTCATAGAACTCTAATAAAAAATTTGTGACCACTCAGTAATATTCACCTCTCCACACACCCACCACTATCTGTAGCGAGTGCACCACAGCAATCTAGTAAAATCAGTGGTTTCATGAAGAAACCTGAATTTCCCACCCATCCATCATCTTCACCTTTCTATTAAATTACCAAAACCTACTCAATAAATTAAGTCACACTGAAATCCCATCGTATTTCTCCTTTCTCCTTTCTTTTCCTTACCTATTAGATTGATCCTGAATGTAACTAGACTTTAATAAACTAAATATTAGCCTAATTTAGAAAATAATCTAATATGTCTAGCTAGCTCTACCAGTTCTACTTAAAAAGATAAGAACTAACTCACACTAAATTACTTGACCAACAACCTAATTCTAAAGAATATAAGCCTATTAAAATAACCTATAAAGAATCTTAATAGAACTAATATGCCTCCATTCTAATTGAGAATAAATTAGAATAGCTTAAAATCATATTTAAACACTTTCTGAGACAATACTAGGAGAAGCCTAATTAGCTCTATAGAAAACTTTAATAATATATAAATAATATAATAATATATTTATTACTATAAGAATTAATTAACTGTTGCCCTAACTATAGGACAGATTAGGAATATTAAACTAGCTTAGTCTTAAGAATAAATTGCTGAACTGAAAAAATATTTAGATTTTACTATTATAGATTAGAATATCTATACTCTAACTGGCCTGAGACATGTTAAACCCTAAATGTTATATTAATATAATAAACTAAGTGGCTATTCTTTTATAACTCTACTAAGATCTCTAATCTTTATTTACTTACTAATAATCTAAATTTAAGAATCAGCTTTTACTCATAACCTAGAAATTAGAGATAAATTATAATCACTGTAACTTGCTATAGTTATATTATACTTATATAGCTAGTTGCTGTGATGATAAAACTTAAAAATATATTACTCATTTTTAGATTAAAGCTGTTAACTCTTACTAAGACTCTACTAATATAATTAAACATTTAAAAATTATATCATGTTACTGCTGCCAAGAACTAATTCTAATAATTCTATATAAAGAATACTAAATATTTCTAAAACTTTCTCTTTTTTACCTTACTGCTGAGGCTTGTATCCATAATAACTTAAAAGATAAACTCTGCTACTAAGAATTAATTATTATAGAAATTGATCTATTTATAGTACTTTTTATTAGTTTACTATTTTTATTCTTAAACTGCTAGCTAGGTATCTGAAGTTTAAAAATTATTAAACTTAGAACTAATCTTTTCTGAATTCTTAATTTAATAATTTAAAAATAATCTCTAGCTCTGCAACTATAACTTTTTTGAAAAATCTAGATTCTTCTCTTCTCATCTAACTAGAATATTAATTAAGCTCAACGTATATATAAGAGTAAATAGTTAGAATTATAGTTATTTATTAATTAACTGCTTTAAAAAATAAAAAATCTAAATTAAACTTGAACAGCTGAAGAAACCTTTTTTGTTGATTTTATACTTAAGAGTAAGAAGAATTCAGCTGGAGATTCTGCAGAATACTTATTAATAGGATTCTACATATTCAGAAACTCCCTACTTATAGGTCTTATATTTATATAAATCTTTTAATACTATTTTATATATTATTCATACTCTTTTTTATTCTCTTAAGTAAATAATTGAATTATCTATAAATATTATTATAAAATTATTAAGAAAATCTACTCCTAGTGTTACAGCTCTGCCAGAGCTGTGATTGAAAACAATAATAAGTATTATTCTCATATACAGTCTAGGTAGCTAGGAATAAGAATAATCAACATGAGGAGAAAAAGGAAAAGAGGAACACCACCAGTATTAATGTGGTATATATCCTTGTCAACTTGTCACATAACCAGGCTGTGATATTATCCCCTACTCCAGGCAGCATTGTTCTTAATATAATCTTTATTTATATATAAAAAATCCCCATCAACTGCCCCAGATCATATGAAAACAATAAAAATAAAATTATTCATCCAACCTCAGTCTCCTGATGCTTGCATTATTGCCTTATAGTCACTCTGCCATCTAAGTTGGAATCTAATATCATACTCTTATTATTAGTATCTTCTTGATTAGAAGCAGGGATTCTTTTATCTATCTGTTTATATTATAGTAGAACAGATGATTGGAACTTGCATGCTGCAATCTAATAATTATATAAACTATATTAGATATACTAACTGTTATCCTGATAACACTGTTATTAACTAGATAAAATAGATCAGATATGAGATAAGTATTACTAATAGAATAAGCACAGTTGCTTAAGACTAGCTAGTATAGGATTAACTATGCTAATACATCCTATACTAGTATCTATTTAATCTAAGCTATAAGTATTAATAGAAATAGAAGTATTATCAGATAATTATTAGATAGTATAGATAAATCTAGAGTAGTCTCAGAGTAGGTTTAACTGTAAGCTAAGCCTCTATTAAGCTATAGTATCTAGTTTATTCTAGAAGATAGTTATCTTAATTATATCTAGCTAATTCTGTCTATGAACAGTATATAGAAGTTATTTAAACTTAGTAATATATACAGATATAGACTTATTATCCTGTTTTAAATAGTGTAGTTTATCCTCTATATTCTAATACTTATTTAGGTTGTTATAGATATATAAGAGCTGTTCTAAAATTATCTGATAATCCTACTTCTATTATTCTTCTATAATATTTAATTAAGATAATACTATAGATTGTACTGAATTCTCCAAATTTAGATATATATAGTAGAACTAATTAATATTACCACTAATTATATCTATATCAATCTAGAGTTTTACCTTAATAGAGAGAAGTCAAGTATTAAACTTATATACTTAGCTGCTGAATCAGTTGGGATCTAAAAGAGATGATTTTGAATAATAAGAATAACTTTAATTTAATTAGCTTTGAGATTTAACTAGAGAAAATCTTAGAGAAAGAATCTTACTTTACTAGGTCTGTATTAAACCTCTAAGATTCTAGAGTTCTTTATATAGTTATTAATAATAAACCTGTAATTCCTGTTGTAACTATTACTGCAGTTTAGTCTAAAGTTAATTAATTATATCAGTTAATATTATTAAATAAATAAATAATAAAATAGAATAAAAGAAAGAAAAATTTGTGTTCTCTTAAAAACCTTAATAAATCTTAAAAATCTTATAATCTTATTAATCTTATATATACCAGCACAGTTGCAACCACTGGACTTTAACCTTAAATCTTAAAATCTTAAAAATCTTAATATCTTTGTTATTTCTTTCTCAAAGATATAAAAGAAGAATGTTAATTATTATATTACAGCTCTGCCAGAGCTGTGATTGAAAACAATAATAAGTATTATTCTTATATACAGTCTAGATAGCTAGAAATAAGAATAATTAATATAAGAAGAAAAAGGAAAAGAGGAACACCACCAGCATTAATATGGCATATATCCTTGTCAACTCATCACATGACCAGGCTGTGACACCTAGTGTTATTAATAAATATCTAGAATATAATAAGACTATTAATAAATAATAATAAGTTCAAAAGACACTATATTATACTTATATATATTATAACAGATCTAGAAGATGATAGATAAGATCTAAGCTATTTAGATTAAGTTAATACAGTTAGACTCCCCCTATCTTAAATAAAGTGTCTGGCTCTTTTCTTTCTCTTTCTTCTATATTAATTCTCAGACTGAAGCTGATGGTTTTATTATTGTGATAGAAGAGTATTCTGTATAGTCATCTCTGTATCCTTGATTATCTTCTTCATAGCTTTATCTACTAAAGATGGTGACACAACACAACATGCTGCTTAAAAGACATAATCTTCTTCTTCTGATGCTCTAGTTGATATAAATTGACTGGTGTTTTTTCTATAGCAAAGAATTGGGTTGATTGATTGCTGTAAGATGTAGAAGATGGTATTAGTGTTCTTTAAAGCTTAAAGAATACTCTCTCTGATAAGAGAGGTACTAGGCCAGTTGCTTTGAAACCACTGGATATTTAATAAGAATAAAGCTTGTTGATAGACTGCTGGATAAATATGGATAAAATCTTTTTTTTTAACTGAGTAGATTCCTTTTTGCATCTCTTCCTGTACTCTCTAACTATATAAATATTTAAAAGATGCAAAGCAAGAAACATCCAAAGACCTGAAGAAGATGAGAGAAATAAGGAGATATATATAATATAATAATATTCTTCTCTATATAGAATCTATCAAATCCTACTGTAGCATGGCTTCCATATCTATCTAGAATCAATAATTTATATCCTCTAGTAATTTATAAAGCTATATATAGCTTAAATACTTTTTAAAGCTATTTAATCTCTAATTAATCTATTGTCCATCTATTCTTGTAATATTAATAGTATAATTCTCTAGTAGCTTATAGTATTATAGAGATTGATGCTTGGCTGCAGCAAAGATAATTTAAATAGATAAAGCCTATTCTAATGTATTTATAGTAATAATAGAAGTCACCCACTCTCTATTACCAGATTAGAGAGCTTTAGCATAGTTTCATTTTATCTTAAATCTACAGATAACTTTAGTAGTTGAAGTAACACCTATTTAAAAGCTAGTTTCATTTATATTATAGATGTCTTTCTACACAATCCCATACTTCTTAATTTTCTTCTTCACCCTTTTAAACCAGTCTTTAATAAGCTAAGAATCTTCATATTTTAGACACCAATAATCATATTTCTAGGTGTATTTTAAATTCAATTCTGGGTGGTATTAAATAAATCAATCAACCTAATGCTCTCTAAAAATAACTGCTTGAGAAGATAATAGACAGACAGTAAGAAGAAGCTGGGCTAGATGGCAAACAGCAGATAATTATAAAGACTATGTCTATCTTCTGAAAGGGTAGATTCCTCTGTATTTAATAACTTCTAGTAATTAGCATTCTTTTCAGCCTGTGAGGTTATTCCCTCTATCCACTATTAGAGAGTAGTTTAGGGATATTAAAGGCCAAAGACACTGACTGATTGGAGGGTTTTTAAATTGGCCTTTTTTATAGGTATCTAATGCCAGTTGAATTCAGCTCTCTTTGGATTTAATTTCCATCATAATATAAAGTAATAAATAGACATAGAAGGGGTGTTGAGAATACTATGCCACTACAGAGGTGGAATTCATGGCTGCTTGGTGGTAGTGGCCGCTTGGTGGCCAATTACGTTATATCTAATAAAATTATTAACATATATCTAACTTGGTATAGACTTTGGTATCCCCTAGCCTATTACATCCTTAGATAATAGTACATAAACTAAGATTTAAACTACTATATAGCTATAAATAAGAAGATTAAGTATAGAGAGAAGAAAAAAAAGGGAAAAAATAAGATAGAAATATCTTATTTACTATCTTACTAAAGTCTAAATAAAAAAGATAATACTAGTAGTACAAACTACTTAAATATTTCATAGTGGTAATTGTAGACTTCAATTAATGTAATCTATCACAAAAAGGCGCATATCACTGAGAGGCACGGCGGCGGCGGCAGCAGCCCCCTGAATCCATACACCACCTTTTAATCCTTTTTAAATAACATATTAATCATGGCTGAAGTCTCTAAAGAAGAATGAATGAAGCTTGCTATTAAGGCCTTTAATCAAGGCCAATTTTAATCCAAAACTTCTTGTGCTCAAGCATTTGATGTGCCATCTCAGACCTTGATGAAACACCTGAATGGAGTCAGCTCCCACAAAGAATCTATTGCAAATGGCTAAAAACTATCAGATATTAAAAAAACAACACTATCTAGATGGATCCTAGATATGCACCACCATGGGTCCATGGCCTACCTCTTCAGATATCTAATGTCTGCTATCTTGCTCAGTTACTTCTATCTGCATAAATGAAGCCCTCCAATGCTGAGAATGTTATTATTAATGAGCTATGGGTTAACCAGTTTATTAAACACCATCCTAAGCTTAAATCCAAATATACTCACCCTTATAATTACCAGCATGCCAAATATGAAGATCCAGGATTAATAAAGAACTGGTTTAACTATATCTAGAAGACAATCTAGAAGTATGGTATATCAGAGCAAGATATCTATAATATAGATAAAACTGGCTTCCAAATGGGTGTGGCATCAACTGCAAAGATTATCTGTGATTCAGAGATTAAAGATAGTTATACTAAATCTATTCAGCCTGGAAATTATAAGTAGATTACTATAATAATTACTATAAATACTTCTGGATCTGTTCTTCTACTACAGATTATTTTTATTAGAAAAAAATATTAATTATAATAGTATTCAGCTATTCTAAAAAAAATAGGATTAGTATAAGTAAGAATAGCTGGATAAATAATAGTCTAGGATTTAAATAGCTTTAAGAAATATTTAAGAAGTATACTTCTTCTCAAGCAGCTGGCTAATATCATCTTTTAATCCTTAATGACTATAGCAGCCATGCTACTGCTAGTTTTGATTATTTCTATATAGAAAGAAGGATTATTTCTTTATATATACTTCTTTATTTATCTCATCTACTTCAGCTATTAGATATAAGTTGTTTTACACTGCTTAAGCAGTACTATAGCCAGAAAATCAGAGAGATAGTATAAAATAGCATCTATACTATTAATAAAATAGATTTTCTATCTATCTATAGAAAAATCCATTACTAAACATTCTTAAAGACTAATATATTAAGTGGTTTTGCTGCTGCTGTTCTTATTTCTTTAAAATTAAAGAGAGTACTTGCAAAACTTAATATTAAGATATTAATATTATCTTCTTTCTTATCTAGTAACCAATCCTTCTATTTAGAAAAAACACCAGTTAATCTTTATTAATTAAATCAGCAGAAAAAGCAGATTCAAGACCTCTAATAATAGTCTCTATCCTCTGTTATTGCAGAGCAAACACTTAAGAAGATTATAAAAGATGCAGAGATAGTAATGCAGAATTCTCTTCTATTATAACAGGAACTTCATCAGCTTCACATTGAGAAGAAAAGAGCAACATGAGCCTTTATTCAAGATAGAGGGAGTTTAACTGGTAATCAAGGGCTGCAAATGCTAAGAAAAAGAGAGGTCATGTAAGAGCCATTATCAAGATCACAGCAGCCAGCACAGTGCAGTAATTGCAATCAAGAAGGCCATAATAGGTTGAAATGTCCTAAAAAGTAATAGATTTAATGGATTTAACTTGCTTTAATAGTATGGAATAATTATAGTATTCTATGAAGTATGTACTGCTGCTGCCGCCGCTGCTGCCGCGCCTCTCAGTGATAGATTACGTTAGCGCTTAGCTATTTCTAAGCAGGCTGGTCAATCATATAATAAATTAATAAGATCTAATATAAACTATAATAGATAAAGGGGTTCTCTAGCTAAGAACCCCAAATATATATATATATATATGTGCGTGTGGCTATTTAGTATATATTCTAGGTTTATTATAGAGTATATATAATTATTAATTATTTATTTTAGTACCCATTTAGGCCTTGTGTAATTGGTCCTTTGACTCCTTCACCTAATTCCTCTGGGTAGGCAATTTCTGGAGTGGTGCAGATTCCCAGAAATAGCTTCAAAAATGTTGCTGCAACATCACTGTGACACAGCCTCTCCATCAATTCATCTATAAGTGTCACAGCTCAGCTAGAGCTGTAGTTGAAAACAAAAATGACTATTATTCTCATATACAGTACAGGTAGCTAACAATAAGAATAATCAACATAAGGAAAGAAAGAAGAAGACAGATTATTATATGGTAAGGTGTATGCTCATACACTTATATAAATAATCATCTAACTAGTCAGGCTGTGATATAACCCTCTACTCTAATTTGATATTGCTCTTAATATTAGAACTTGATGAAAAAAATAGAAATAAAATAAACTTAATCCCTCAATACTTATATTATTATCTTATAATCACTCTGCTATCTAACTCTAGTTCTATTTCTCTTTTATTATTAGTATCTCCTTAATTAGATGCAGGGATCCTCTTAGCTATTTATTTAAATTAGGGTAGAATAGACGGTTGGAATTCATATATGGCAATCTAATAATCATATAACCTATAGTAAATATACTATCTATTTTTCTAATAATGCTGGTGTTAGCCTGGTGAGATTGATTAGATATATAAAGAATATGGTTGGCCTATTATATATATATATTATTCCCTCCTAGACTATTTTAATGTAAAAGATACTGTTTTAAACTAGCCAGTATTGGATTAATAGTGTTAATATTCCCTATACCAATATCGATTTAATTAGATTTCCAAGTATTAATAGGGGTAGAGATATTACTAGATAACTGCTGTACTATATGAATCTAAGATAGTTTTATAATAAGTTTAATTGTAAGTTAAGTCTGATAAATAGTTATATCTAATATATTCTAGAAATTCGTTAATTATATCCAGCTAATCCTGTTTTTAGACAGCATATAGAAGTTGTTTAAATTTAGTAACATATACTAAAATGGATTTATTACTCTATCTTAAATTATATAGTTTATTCTTTACTCCTTATAGCTTATTTAGGTTGTTATAGATCTAGAAAAGCTATATTAAAATTATGTAGTAATTTAAATCTTTTTCTCTTCTTATACTGTCAGACTCATCTATAAGCATCTCCTATATTAGCAATCCTTCATTATAAGCAATCTGAGTATGTGGCAAGTTTGACAACACATATTAAATTGTTAAAATAATTAAGAATCTATAGATATAGTAGATATATATAAATGTATTATAACTACATTAATCTCTTAAGAATTATTAATCTATCGATATGAATATTATTTATTGTTCTATATCTATACTATAAGCAGAATAATAATAGTAATTTTTAATGAAACACTATATCTTTATATATTAAGGATATATGTTAACAATATATATAATTCAGGACTATTATTAAAAAATAATTGATTCTTTCACAGTATTAGATCTTTATTATTATTATCTTGGATCTAATTTAATTTTATAATTTATTTAAAAAATTAGATTCTTAAATTACTTAAGCCTTAAGTAGTTGATAATATAGGGGGTTGGTTAGTTCTAATGATATTATATTAAATAATGCTAGTTGATTTAAAGAATCTACTCACCACCAGCTGCCAGCTGTATATGGGCCAGCTAGCTACACCACAAGGCAAATCCAGCTGCACAGCCAATATTCAACAACATCCTAAGAACTATATACAAAGGCAGCCTTATATGTCTCTAAAATCCTTTTTTCATTCTCTTGAATTATGCTCTACTAATTATGCTCTTTTTCTTCTATATTAATTTATTTTTAAATTTTTAATACTTAGTATACTTTACTCCTTTCTTGGATGTGTATTCATCTGATTTTTCTTCTTAGATTCTTTTTTATACCAGTAAGTTCCACTGCAGACTGTGCTTAACTATAGTAAAACCATCTTTTAAATCACTAGAATATCAAAGATCATAAGTAGTCAGTAACTTAAAATATTTGGCTATTTTATCCTAAGTTTTATTAAATTTATTATTAACCAGATAAACTAAAATTCTCAATTTTCTTTTCTTAGAGGCAGGAACAGAGATATTTGTATGACATTATATCCACTTATATATAACCTTTACTATTTTTAATTCTTATTAGGCTTTGGTGTATTTAGAATATGATGCTGGTAAGGATACAAAAACAAGAGATCACATTATAAGGAATATTTATATTTGCCTTGTGTTATAGTGTGCAGTGGCTGCTGATAGTATATTTAATCATTTATATTAGCTTTCTCTATCTTTTTCTATACATAACTTAATACATTAATGGGAATATTCGACTATCTGGACTAATACTTAGTATTGAAATTTAGCCTATCTGATTTATTACATAATTATTTAATGGTTAAAATCATCTTTTTTATTATAATTTTATTCCAAGATGCTAGTCATTCATTAGATCACTAATTTAAATTAATAATAATAGAATATGGATGCATCAGTCAACCATTTTTATGATATTTATTATTCTACGTAAATTTTTAGAATTAGTTGATTGTAAATAACTTTTTAGTTAATTATTAACAGAAGTCCTAGGAAAAAAATCAAATTCTTTATTTATAAAGTCATAAATAATTTAGATAACCCCATATTAAACTACTGCTATAGGTGTTAAAGGTATTTTAGATTTTTTTAATATCTTCAAAAGTAAGTTATTATTATAGGATTTAAAGTTAAAATGTTATATTTTAAAGAAATATAGTGATATTTACTATATAGTACAGCCAGTCTATCATATATATATAAAGCCGCCAGAGTACTACTACAAAATACAAATTACCCAAATACTGCCGGCAGATCCAGACTGCCTTCTCCATAGTGGGTGGTGGGTGGGGCAATACTCAAACCGTCTCACTGTAGTCCCAGGTATCAGGGGTAATACTGAGCAGTCATGCATGCCCCCTTTGTACTTGTCTATAATATATAGCTAGATAGTAATAAATGTATTTAGAATTTTTAATTCCATATAACTTTTTAGAAGCAGCTTTAAAAAGGAAGACTTCTCCCAAAGACCCGCGCACTGCAAGGCTTCACAATCTTACTGATATACCTTATCAAACTTAGAGATATCACTTAATTAGCTTTATAAAATATTACAAAATAGCTATAACATAATCAGCCACTATTTGCCCCCCTATGTGCCCATCACTAGCTATAGTGGATGTGCCACAGCAACCTAGCAAAATCAGTGATTCAGCAGTTTAGTTAAAAAACACTGACTCCCTAGCTTCATAATCTATAAGTAGCTATATAATTAATAATTAATTAATTATCTAATTAAATATTCAAGGACAACCAACCCCCCTTTAGATACTGTATTTTCATCTGGCACCCTATTTCCCCTATAGTTGCCAGTGTTGTTAAGGTATTCCTGGATCTTTTAGATGCTTGCTGCCTGCTAGTGCTGGGGCAGCTGGGCTTCCTTTACCTTCCCATCCTGCTTTCTGTCCTGTTTAGACATGGTAGACAGGCGGTTTGGGCGGGTATTAGGCCCTTGCCAACCCGCCCGCCGGGCTATGGGTTCTAGCCTAGGCCAACCCAAACCGCCCAAGGCCGGGTTCCTCACGTCTAGTCCTGTTACTGTATACAGTGTTTAGCATGCCTAATATAATACTCTCATTACTAAGACCTCCTAGCACCTATCAGTGACTCCTAGATTTTATTCTGACAGTTAGTAGACTAGCATCTGAAAAAATCTTGCTTATATTCTTTATCAAACTTGGAGGCATTATCTAATTAAATTTATTGAGTATAACTATAGCCTCCTGAGTTGTATAAATATAATATTAGAGTTTGTCAAGAATTTTTGGGGAAGAGGAAGCTGATAATAACATAAGAGAAGGCCCAAAGGGATAGGAGTACTCCCATCTACTTTTCCAAATTCTATCACCAGTCTATATTTAAAGCTCTGATTCTGGTGCTATTTTACTCTCCAAACACTTAATAATTAGATCAGGATTAATTAGCATTATTCCATGGTCCTTAAAGCTAGAAAGAATAGTCTGAGATTTAAATATCTTTTTAACTTTTAATAAATTTTAGGCAGTTCTTACAGTGTAACAGTAATTCCATCTTTGTAAAAGAAGTACATAGATCTCTTACTGCATTGCTGACTACATCTCTATAATAGTGTTCATATTATTAAAAAGACTTTCTATCTAATAGCTGTAGAAAGTGTGTTGTGTGAGGAAAGAAAGAATATAGAAGGATTTAATGTTGCTGGCACTATTTAATGAATTAATAAGAGCTATAGTTATCATGGACCCATGAGAAGGAGACACCATCAACCAGTCTAATAAATAAAAGAAATAAAAGTTAATGCTCAATCAATCCTCCTGGAACCCTGCTTCAAGTAGTGGTTAAATAATTAATCTATCTATATGTAATGTTATCAGTAATGATTCTAATGAAGCTAGAAGATAATATAGTCATAATCTATAATAGTAGTACATCAGTATATGTAAACTAACCCTCTATTAATTTCTTACTTTTAAATATAACACAGGCGGGAAAGCTGAACCATCTACAGAAATACATTTTATTATAAGAGAGTCGTGAGAAAAGAAAAAGGTTCTTATTTCTCTCAGAGCTTCTAGTCACTACCATCTATATATACCCTTGTCCTTCTAAAAACATAATTTTATTAAAGTTATAGATATCCCTTAGCTGAAGTTGATAATATTTAACATCTGAAGCTACTTATACCAGTTCAGCACATTTACGAGGTCTCTAAATGAAAGTATTTAGGATTAATAAGCTTTTACTTGTAGTGTTAGAGCTCAAAAAAGAGCCTTCTAATGAAGTAATAGGGCTATATCTATCACATACTTGGGTAATAGTGACAAACTGATATTAAAACTACTATGTAGCTAATAATGAAGAAAGTGAAGCATGGAGAAGAAAAGAGGAAGGAAAAATAAAGTGGGATCACCTTATATACCTCACTAAAGTCTAATAAAGAAATAGATAATACTAGTAATGTAAACAACTCAACACTTAATAGTGTAAAGATATTGCTGTGATATTACCCCCCCACCCACCCCCCCC
>JAVKLG010000027.1:0-19173 GCA_034783915.1 Agapornis pullarius | reverse complement strand
TCCTAATACTAATATGAATAACAATAATTTTGTATAACATACAACAATCCTGCTACTATCTACTAATGTATATTGAAATCCTAGCGCTACTAATAACAATGGAATACTGCTGCTAACAATAATAACGCCTAAAGGATAATGTAAACCTGAACTAGAAGAACAACAACAAGATCATCAACAAGAAGACCTAGAGAAATAATGATGGGAGGGGACCTAAAACTACCAGGGGGCTGCTGCACTCTGGTGGCATGGCAGTGCTGCTCAGGAGCTCAGCCCAGGACTCATGGGTTTTGCTGGCGGCAGTGGATCTTCATATGGGAGTTCCTGCCCCGAGTGGTGTTAAAGTGCCTGGAAATTAGAAGACACACGGGGATTTGTAATTCCTCTTGGCAGTTCCACCATCAGTCTCAAGCCACGCTCCCGAGATTCTGTTTCTGGGGCTTTGGGCAGGTTGGAGTTTAAGGAAAGCACATGGATGGGGTGGAATCCGGTTGTGAAGGCATGGGAAGGCCGAGGGGAATCCTGAGCTCCACCTCCCCACTCAGGAAGTTTCCATTTTAGCCCAAATCAGCCCGTTTCCAGAAGAAGCCAAATCCAGAGTCACCTGTGGCATCCAGGGCAGGAAAATCCCCTCCCCTCGTCGCTGCAGCCGGGCTGGTGTGGAGCCTGGCGCCGGTTCTGCCTCTTCGGTGTTAGGTTCTCGTTGGGCAGAACACGGCACCTCTTCCTGGGGCTGCAAGCGGTCTGTAAACCAGAGAGAGTTTATTGCTGGATTCCTTCTGTTTCCTTCTCTTCCCAACAAGTGGAGAGCTGAAAGGAAACTTGAGCTAAAGGTGTCTGGGAAGGACCCGGGCGCGTGGGAGCATGTTACATCCAGCACAAACCCAACTGTTAACCCGAGCCTGTGCTTGTGAGATCCTCTGAACACCAATGAGCCCCAGACTGCTTTAATGGGATGGTGAGGACGGGCACCTCAGCAGAAAACTGGGATGATTTTGAGTGTTGGGAGTGGAGTCGCCCTTTGCTGCCCCAAAACTGCAAGTGGGGAATAACTGAGCACCTTGTCTTCAAGCTCCTCCAGCTCCTGCACCCTTTTAGCCTTTCCTCCTGCTATTACAATCGTTCTGTGACCAAGTCTCCTCTTCTTTTTCCAGGTAAAATAGTATTCAACGCACTGTGCTATGGTCTTAGTTGGAATCTGTTGTGAGCAAACCAGAAGCAGTCTGTAAGGGCGATGCTGGAGGCAAACGCTGAAGGCACACACACACTTACAACAACTCCATCCAGCGGCTTTACCTCTTTCTGCAGCTGGTGGAAGTTGTTCTTGTACTTGTGAAAAGCTTTGTCGAAGAGCTGCTGCTCCAGGGGGGTCCACACGTCCATCCCTGGGAATGACCCACAAGGTGTGAAAGAGGGGATGACTGCAGCCAGGGAGATGTCAGCCCAACTCCTCCCTGTCCTACTGACATCTCTGCTCCTTCAGAGAGCAACTGTGCAAGCCCAGAGCCCCCGCTGGAAGTTACCTGTATAGTGGTAGCCAGCCAGAGGATGATCTTGATCTGGCTGTGGACCCCCCTGGCGCAGCAGCTCCAGAGCCTCCTGTGGAAATGAATGGAAAGAGACATTGCTCATCCTGGTCAGCGCTCGATGACAGTGCTCCAGGATGTCCTTGGCTGCGGGAAGGTGTGGGAATGATCCACATGGCGAGGCAGGCCCATGCTCCACCAGCCCTTGACGAGGCTGTGGTAAGAAGTGGGCCCTTGAGCCAAGAGCCCCGCTTGCAGCGCAGGGAGCGGAGCCCTGGGAGCGCCTCCAGCTCACCCCAGGGACACAAAGGCCATCCCAGGGTGTTCTTAATGACGCCCCGAGAGCTGCTCTTACCAGGACATTGCCGCGCGCCTCGTGCAGGCAGTGCATGGCACGCTCGATGGTGGCCTTGGCGCGCGGCACGTCGCTGGACCTGGCCAAGTTGAGGAGCTCGGTCACTGCAAGCACAGCGGGAACAGGAAGTCAAGGTTCTGTTCAAACAAGGGGTGATGGGAGGCAAATCTGGGGGGCTCTTGGCAGGAAAGCGCTAAATAAACCTCGATCAGGTGTTTCAGGGTCCCACACGAGCCAAGCTTTGTCCTCCTCCTCCTCCACTTGCAAGTGGGATGGATCCCGGAACTCTGGGATCTCTGCCTGATACTGGGCGCCGATGTTAATGTGCCTGCGGTAAGGAGAAAGAGGAGGTGAGGAAGGCATTAGGTGAAGAGATGTATCACTGTCCTCAAACCCTGACCAGAGGCAGGAGCTTTGCTTTGAGACCAAGAATGAGCGGGGAAAGAAGATCCGAGGTGACGACCCTGGATGGAAAAGGACATCTGGGAATGGTTTTCCCAATGCCCAGCTTAGGAACTAAGCTGGAATTGCACCACAATGGCCCTGGTGTTTGGAGGCAACGTCATTGTGACCGGTGGACACTGACAGCTCTGCACAGCCCACAGCACTGACAGCAACCACACGCTGATCCCAGAGCGGTGGTTCCCTCAGTGCCCCTTTCCCTAAGGCCTTCCCAGTGCAGTACAATCACTCACGGCCCAGTGCTGGTCACATCTTCCATCAGGCAGAGCCCAGAGTCTGTGGAGTCCATCCCACCTGGAAGAGAGGAAAACCCGCTCCACATTCCAGTCCTTCTGCCAAGGCGGCGCTCAGCCTTCGGCACCTCCTCGCCACTGCACATCAGCAACTGCCCCCCAAATTCCCCTCATTTCCCCAGATCCGCTCCCTTTGCGCTTGGAAGCTTCAGGAGATGCACCCTGTGGATCTGATCTAACCTCGGAGGACGTGCCCACAGGTCCATGGATCCCCCTCCCCATTGAGTGCAGGCATGAGGGTTTTCATACCTAACACAGTCCTCACTGGTGGCTGTGGAGGAGGAAGAGGAAGGCTGTGCTTGTGGTCTCTCCGGCTCTTTCTCACACAGAACACCTAGGAAAACAAATCCAAAGAAACCATCGAATCCCTGCTCATGGCAGAAAAAGAGTGGGACAACTTGGAGGTGCCTGAGAACACAGGGAAGCAAGCTTGGAATGCGCTCAGTGCTGGAAGCAAAATAAACCCAGTAAATTCTGAAATTGCCTCGGAATTTCTCAAATTGCATTGGAAATCTCCAACTGCCCAGGAAAATGCCCTGTTCTTCCCTAGGTTTTGTGCCCATCCAAGTCCATGCGTCCAGCGTCACCTTTTTCAGCGAGTGCGTTACTGTAGAACGTACCAGCAAGTCCCTGCCAGTGAGTGGTCTGGGTGAGATCTGGGAGACTGGGGATCATGGACTGGTTTGGGTTGGAAGGGACCTTAAAGCTCATCCAGTTCCAAGCAAGGGGCAGGGACACCTTCCACTAGTGCAGGGATGGGGCAGCCACAGCTTCTGCCTTCAACCCGTTTTGGTGTCCCGCCGCCCTGGCAGGGAAGAACTTGTGCCTCAGGTTTCCCCTCAGTCTCCTCTCTGGCAGGTTAAAGCCATTCCCCCCTGTCCCCTCCCCACAGGCCCTTGTTCTCCCTAACAGAGTCAAGGCAGATCCCAGGATTTCAGGCACCGGAGCTCTTGGCTGCGGCTGAGCCAGTGGCACTTGCACAGCGCTGACCGAAGCAGCAGCTCTGGTGAGGCTGATTGAGGTGTTCTCGGTCATTGCCAAAGCACCCAAAAGATGGGATCGGCACCCAAAGGATGGGATCAGCACCCACCTCTTTCTGTTGTGTTGCAGAGGAGCTTCTCTTGTCTCCTGTGCTGGCAGCTTGTGCTCTGCGGGGCATTTAGAGGCTCCCGTTGCCAGGGAACGGGTTCTGTTGTGTTCCGTTGGGTTCCATTGTGGCCTTGGGTTCCACTGGTTTCCATGAGAGTTCAGTTCCATGGGGGTTCTATGGGGTTTCATGGGGGTTCCATGAGGTTCCATAGAGCTTCCATGGGAGTCCCACTGGGTTCTGTGTAGGTTCAGTGGGGTTCTATGGGAGTTGCGTGGCCTCGTGCACTCGGATGTGGTGAATGCTGATGTACAAATTCTCTTTTAAGTCATTTCCCATTTGGTTCTCCACGAATGGGGATGCTAAGCACTGCTACAGCAAGTAAAGTTCCTCTGAACACGATGGGAGCTAGGGAGAGCCCCGAACAGGAATCTTGCTCACGCTGACTCCTTCCTCTTGGTTTTACCTGCCATAGTGCTCAGGTGCAGGAATAAGCAGTGAAGGATTGTGGGTTCTTTTCCTGCTGCTCCTCCTTCCCCTGTGGGCAACATCATGGGAAGAGCTGAGGTTCTCCAGCTCTCTCTGGGTGGAGAAGAGCTGCTGCAGCTCTCGCCCAGAGCTGCTGCTGCCATCAGGGCCAAGGAGAGGGGCTGCTCCTGAAGGGGGAACCAGGGAAAGTGGTAGAAAATGAACCTGCTGAAGCCAAATGCTGCTTAAAGCCCGGATTTAATTCTAGCGGTTCCAGGAGCTCCATCTCCCAGGGCAGGAACAGGTCCAAGTGTCAAGGTTCCAGCCACTTTGCTGGGGCTCTACCTCCACACAGGTGCTGGGACCCTTGTGGTCCCCATGGTCTCCATGCATCCCACTGTGTCCCCAAGTGTCCCACCGTGTCCCCATGTGCCCACCATGTCCTCATGGTCCCATTGTCCCCATGGTCATCATGAGTGATACCTGAGATACCCTTTGGAAAGCTGGGACCACTAGGGAGCCCGTGGGGGATACTGGGAACCTCTGGGGGTCAACTGGGAGCAACTTGGAGCCCCTCAAGAGCCTCTGGGTGTAACTGGGAGTAACTGGGAACCCCCAGATGTACTGAGAACCTTTGTGGGGGCAACTGGGAGTAACTGCCAATCCCCTGAGAGTCTCTGCGTGCTGTTGGGGGCTACTGGGAGTAAGTGGGAAGCCTTCTAAGGGACCCTGAGGGCAAGTGGAGTAATTGGGAACACCTCAAGAGCCTTAGGGATTGCCTGGAAGCTCCCGGGGGTAACTGAAAATGTATTTGGATGCTGTCCTTGGTGGCAGTTGGGGTTTCTTTATATGAAATCCTTTGAAATGTTTGTATAAGGCTGGAAATCACAGCAGGTCACAATATTTGTGTCTTTTGCAATCTGAAAACTGAAGCAAAATGGGAAGATGAGTAGGGGTGGTCATAGTGGTCTAGAGAAAGAAATGAGGCTGTATCTTGAGGCACAACAAACCCAGGTTCAGCTCCCAGGCTGTCCAAGGACTTCTTGCAGAATATTCAACTTTATTTTCTCTTTCTTTTTATCTCCCTTTGTTGGGTGCTTGTGTGTGGTTAACTGGGAAATGTTTTCTATTTCTCTTTATGCCATACCGAGAGGCTTAAAAGCACTGGAAGTTCTGGAAAGCTTTGATCTGTCGGGAAAGACCAAGCCTGTACTGTAGCAAAATGCACGGCAACCTCTGCTTTCCTGAAATGATCAGTATTGCAGGTTAGTTTAAAGAAACAGTAACTAAAGATATAAAGGTGAAGGCAGCGAGATTAGCTGCTCATGCTGGAAATCAGTGGTAATGATTGTAATCTGGAATACAAAAATTCCTGCAAATCGAAACACAGACTTAAAATTTGCAAGTTGAATCTGCACACGAATATGTTTAGAAGATAAGAAGAGCACATACATAGCATACTTGAAATTTGGTATCATTAGAGATGATCCAAGAAGCTAAGACAATTTTTTCCTGCATCACTTTCCTTAAGTGCTATTTTGCTTTTATAGATTTTGCTTAACAGATGAGTACAGTTTTAGCCTATCATTTGTTAGACTAATGTTCGGATGAGCCATTTGTGCAGTGCCAGCTTGAAGTAGATTTAATCCTTTTTCTTGAACTGCTGTTCTTCTGCCTGTTCTCTTGCTGTGGTTTCCAGTGACCCCTCTTTGCTATGATCCATTTTATTAGTGCCAGCAGAATAAATTGGTCTGTCAGGTTTAGAGCGAAGATGTTAATAATGTTTTCAACCTC
The DNA here is from genome assembly GCA_034783915.1 of Agapornis pullarius. NCBI lineage: Eukaryota > Metazoa > Chordata > Aves > Psittaciformes > Psittacidae > Agapornis > Agapornis pullarius. The sequence continues at coordinate 13,188 of JAVKLG010000027.1, read as the reverse complement.
AACACAGTGAATATCATGCAAATCCCTCTGCTTACACTTCAGCATACAGGGCCACTTCAGTCTATGCTGTTTCTGTGATGTGCCAGTTTGGTGCAGTGTTTTATTAGAATACCATTCAGAAACCATTTTGTCATCCAGGGTGCATTATTTCCTCTTTCAGATGATGAATTTCAGTCAGAGGAGTCTCCTCTGCACCAAGGACTGGTTAAGAAAACCAACCAAGCAAGCACCCAATAACCCAAATAATAGTTGTGGACTCCAGTAATCTTCTCTTTGGTTCAGCAGGTCTGTGACCAGAGCTAACACCAAAGCAAGAAAAAAAACCCATGTAGCTCTCTCTACTCCCATATTGATGAAGTTGAGCAGTAATGTAAGAGGATGAGGACTGGGTCCACATCTTACATCAGTCAGCACAGTGCAGGTTTTGCCACTGAATACATATGCAACATGAAAATTGTGCCCATAGATTCAGGGGCTTAAAATAAACGAGGAGTCCTTTTTACTTCAAAGAATAAATAAGTACATTTACTACAAAATATTAATCCAGTTGTTAAATCTTCCTAATAAAATAGGGTTTAGCTCGTATCTGGTGTTTCTTTCCCAAGAGACTACATTGCTTTCATGGGTACCTAGGGGAAGTGCCATTGCCCCTGACAGCTAATGGTCTTAAGGACCAGAGGAAAGCATTAGGCTATTCTGAAGTCCTGGGCCTAGTTGTCAGCTCTTGTACATTGGCATAAGCTGAGTTATTTTTGTACAGTGATGGCTGATCCATAGGTTCTGTGTTTGGGACTGTCTATGCAGTTCTACTGCTTGGAAATGTTTCAGTTATTGTATTTTCCAGTTTGAGGTGCAGTTCATGACCTTCCTATGAAATGCATTTAGCTGGGAAGCAGGCTGCATTCTGATCCTTTCTATCACCTCTTGGCATATCCTTGTGGGGATTGTGCTAGGTACACTGCCTCTCTGGCTCGCTCTCCCTGATTATTTCCCTCCCTCCATGAACAAGCACAGTGTATACTGCTAGATTTAGTATACTTTTTAGATGTAGTTACTTTAGGCCTAAGTGTGTGTAAGTGTGCACTTTGTGTTCATTAGACTGGGGTGACCCAGAAACATGCCCCTGTGGCAAAAAAGCCAGCAACTTCCTGGACTGCACAAGGAGAAGCAATGCCAGCAGCTCCGGGCAGGTGATCTTCCCATCTACTCAGCCCTGGTGAGGCCACATCTGGTGTGCTCTGTCAAGGTCTGGGCTTCCCAGTACAAGACACGGACTTAGTGGAGAGAGTCCAGCAAAGGACTATAAAGGTGATTAAGGGATTGGAGCATCTGTCATCATAGGAGGAGAAGCCATAGGAGGAGAGCTGGGACTGCAGCTTGGAGATGAGGAAGCTCAGAAGGACCTTACTATGTGTGAATGTACTTCCCTGGTGGGGAAGAAGACAGAGCCAGACTCCTCTTAGTGTCTGCAGTGACAGCAGGAGAGGCAATGGGCACAAACTGAAATATGGGAGATTCTATTCAAGCATAAGAAAGAACTTTTATTGTGAGGGCGGTCAGACACGGAACAGGTTGCTCAGAGAGACTGCAGAGTCTCTGTCCTTGGCGATACTCGGAACCCAACTGGAAGCAGCCTGCTTTAGCTGACCCTGCTCTGAACAGGGGGTGGGACTGGCAGATCTACAGAGGTGTCTTCCCATGTCAGCTGTGCTGTGATGAGACCTCAGACCCTGCCACTTTGAGCTTGTTGCAAACGCAGTACTAGATCTCTGGCACCTTACCTGCTCTCATGCCCATCTGCTACAATGGCATTGTGCCCACTCAGAAGGTGCTGTGCCAGTTTCAACAGGACACAGGTGCCAACCAGACAGAGATTTAGGAAAATACCCTGCATAGGATCCTCCTGGTAGTAAGTAATGCCAGATTAGGCCCACATGCTTCATTAGGAGGGATCACATCTGTTGAGGCTTGTGGGCATTGTACCATCAATTACAGCCTTTATCCTCTCTTTTGTGAAATCTTTAATGAACCATAATCTTGCAATTACTATTAATATTGCATTAAAAGATTATTTAATGAAGGAGATCATGCAGACAACAAGCAATATAATGGCTCCAAGCAGCTTGCCTCCCACATACCTGGAGAGACTCTACTGCTACAGAGGGAGGAAGAACAGTTAATGCCAGTTCTAAGCAATAGGTTTCACACTCTATCTGTTAAGACCTGGCAACAAAACCTGACTCAAAGGCATGAATTTAGATGTTTAAAAGTGGTGCTTGGTGATTGAAGACAAACACGGCGTATTCTGGTTTCTGCTGTGTCTTGTTTAGTATCCAAAGGCAGCTTGTGGGGGTGCTGGCTGGCTGGGCATTCCTTTCCACCATGCCTGGTTGAACCTCTGCACGCATCTCAGGGCTGGATCATGTTCTGACAGAAGGGTGGGTAATTCAGCAGCAGATGCAATTGCTCTGGTGTGAAACTCATTGGAGTAACAGAAGAGCAAAGGCTTTACTTCTGCATTAGAAATGCATTTCGTATTGCAATTGTATGTGTCTGTTGGCTTAGGGCTCAGTTGGCAGGGCCCTAATATAGCATACCTCACTTTGGTATCTATGACGATGGCTGCCTGGCATTTCCTGAAGCCTTCACTTCATGTATCTGTTATCCTCTACGTAACACAGTGCAAGCTGAATGAAGTCTGATGATGTTAATGTGTGGCTAAATCCAGACAAGCCAGTAGTTGCACAGTGAGCTCCAGATAACAGGCATGTTCAGGACCTGGTCTGCATTAAAGAACATGGGAAGCACAGACACATTATAACGAGGTAACGCTCCTGCACCAATGAAAACGATAGTGATGAAAGAAAAGCTTCCTAGATCTGGTAAAATTCCAGCTCTGACAGTTCAAGGACACAGACAGGGCAAGCTTTGTAGGAGGACAACTCTTTATTTTATCTCATTTATCTAGTTTTAATGCTCCAACACAGCTGAAATGGACAAGTATTCCGTGCAGGCTTCCTTGTGTCATGCTTTTTGGATATACTTAAGGAAAATCCTCCATGCTGCCCCATCCTCCAATGAACCAGGTGTTAGAATGCTCCAGCATGTGTCTGTCTTAGCAATAACATTGCACAGGGCTGTGCTTGCAATGCAGCGTCGTGCTCTAACACCACAGGTCAGGGGTTTTCTGTAAACTAAAGACAGTCTGGGGTAATCTGGACACTTCCATATATTGATTGAATTCCTGCTATGAGGCATTTGAGTTCCTCTCTCTATAAAGCCCAATCAGATACCTGCAAAACAAGGCCGTAGGAATAGAGATGAGAGTCTTTCTAGCTTTGGATAGCCATCCCTTTTGTGTTTTACACATTTGAGCTTTGAATAATTGATACCTGGAGTTTCTCCTTCTTAACAATTGCAAGCTGCTCTGTCCTGATTTTGCTTTTCCCTTACATGACAGAATTGGGGTGCAGGGTGTCTAAACCGGCGCATTTCAATCTATACAAAGCAAAGGCCAGGGATTTAATTAGCCTTTAATTCTTCCCATAGAGGGAAGTTGAACCTGCTTTGCTGGCATGCAAATACCCAGTACTAATTGTAACTCAAGACCTAGCCTGGATTTCAGTCTCGCAGACCATCTACAATGCATTCAGCTTCTGGACACTGATACGTTTTGCCTTTGTTTCAAAGCATCGTCCAGTCTCGTAAATGCTTTTACAAATTAAGCTGAAATGCAGCTTTCACTGCTATCTGAAGTGCAACTTATTATTTCCAACCATCCCCTCTCCTCTCTGAAATGCCACTCAAGTTCTCTTTACTGTGACCATTAAATACAGCTAAACAAAATGACAAGACTATTACTAGCATGCAAACCTTGGCACATTTATCAGTTATATTCCAACCATTTTTCAGCTGGTAATGAAATACTCATCTGTTTCTTTATGCTGCCGTGCTGTATCTTATGATGAAACTTGTTGGTGGTGATGTTATTGGGAATCTATGTCAACTGAGGAATGTTAGATTTATAATTTATTCTATGCAGTCTAAACTGTTGTTGGAAATAGTGCCTGCTGAAGCTTTATGAGTTTAGTTGCAGGTACATGAGGAATTTGTAACTTTATATTCACTGGCTAGACAAAAGGAATGGAAGTCTTGATCCTAGTTCTCACTGAAGTGGCACCCACTGAAAACATCACTTTCTTTTTGAACCTGCTGTGGTATTTGCCACAAGCGTTCAACAGAAATCCTGTTTCATAGGGAAGCCTCTCCTCTGAATTCAAATGAAGCAAAATATGACAGTTCTTCCATTCCTGGAATAAAACTATGCTGATCTGTTAATCAATCACACTAAAATTGAAGAGGAAACTCCTACCCGTAGCACACAGGTACAACATTATTAGCCAGATTTTCAGTATTACATCCAGTTTGAACCTCTGCATTGTTTATTACTGGTGACCAGGCAGTACTTGGATTCCTACAGATCGCATAATGTAGGAATGAATAAGGAAAAGCTTTACATTCTGTTGGTGTTTTCATCCCTTTATTGTAATCTGTGATCTGGCTGTGTCCTCTGTTTTACACAAAGGCTCTGTTCTCAGTTCTTGTTCTCAAGATTTGTGGAGCTGAGATGTGTAAATTGCAGCTATTACTGAGAACCATAGCATGGAAAGTGAGTTTCTCAAAGTTCTGTCCGGTGTCTTTATGTCAGCAGAAAGTATTTAACACCATTTAAGTTCAGGCACACTGAATCAGGAGCCTGACATTTGTACGGGAGTTCACATGTACAGGTTTAATGGCTGCTGCTCTCCCTTCTACACTAAGGCCAAATGTAGTAACCACAAATACTATACGAGATCACCAGCCTACTAGTTAGAGATCACCAGTATAATAGTCAGTGGGGTGGCACAGAGTAGGAAAGCTTTATAAAGCGTGTCTATCTAATAGCCACTGAAGTTTAGGTGTGCATCTTGTCACTTTGGCCATCTTCCCCTGTCTGTACAAGATCCCAGTAGGTAAGAGGACAGGAATGGCATAGAACTCGAGGCAGCGCTATCACCCTCTTCTAGCATTCTCTGAAATCCAGATCGGGTTCTTTTGCAAACAGATTAAATTAATTCAGGTATAGAGACTGAAAATAGTGACTGTAAAACAGGTTTGCTTCAAAAACATTTGCTTCCGGTCTGGCTGGAGCCCGAATGACCTTGCCATAGCCCAGCTCTGAAGTGATGCTATTTATTCAGGTTCTGAGGGTTTGCACCATGGAGCAGAGTGGAGAATCGCAGGCAATCTTCTTTTTCCTGGCTTCCTGTGTTCTGCACCTTTCTGTGGCAGAGCGAGAACCTGGAGCATCTCTGGCTGGAACTGTGGGCAAGTTTGCAAACGTGCATTTTGAAACTGAAACATGGAACTTTCCTTTCCTCCAGTGTGACTCCCAGGAAGATCTACACACGTCTGCGTGGAGTTCATGCTAGTTTCTGTTGTGGAGCAGTGTGTAAATGTGGTTCTGTTTCCCCTTTGTGAATGGGGGGATAATTGGAAGGGTCAGGTATTGCTGCCTGGGTAGCTCTGCATTGGCAGCTTCAGATTTACATGAGGGCGTACAGAGCTGTGTGGGTATCCAGCCAGAGCCCCTGTCTAAACAGACTTTCAGGATGGAGCTTTTCATTTTCCTGAGAAAGTGAGTCAACTTTTGCATGAGAAGAATTGTTCTTTTATCAGCCTAAAGCTGGGCTTTGGCCTCTTCTCAGTAGCCCCAGAAGAAATAGGCAGAGTATAGCTTGTACTTTTGGAAGTCCTATTGACCAGTCTGTTTGCTGCTGTTGCCTTATTCTTCCAGAGCCTGAGGCCTGCAATGTGTCTGTGCTTTCTCATCTACCTTGTTATGCCTGGCATAAAAGAAGAGCTGCTTTTCTTTGCCCCTCTCCTAGCTCACTTGAAAGAGTTCTTTCATGTTTCTACTCCTATTTCTTCATCACCTCAATAGCCTAAGGCGCCTTTAATTGCAACCTAAGTAGCACGCATCCCCCTTGCATGCATTAAAGGCTAATTCTGAATGATTGGACATAAGTAGGACTTACCATGGTAAATAGCATATTCATCTCTTCCACAGTCAAACAATTTCATACTGTGCAACCTTTCTGCTTTCTGAAATGTCACCACTGAACCTGTGGCATGATTTTCCATGAGGACGCATTGAAAAGGCCTCTCTTGAAGCACAACTTGGAAATGTAGCCTGCATGTTGTATTCAAACCAATGTTATAGCACTGCAATTGGGGGAGCAGGTACAATACCCACACAGCAGAGGCAGTGTGCTGACTTCTTGCTTTGATTTTTGTTTCCCTAGGAACAGATCCTGGGTTCCATGAGTTTTGCATTTTTCCTTTGCAGTCACCTGTTCTGTGAAAGCATTTCTCTATTCTTAGGCTCCACAACCGCAGAAGTAGGAGCACTTCACAACAAAAACTCAGGTGTTGCACATCTAATTTCCTAACCTTCAGCTGAATGGCACCAAAGCCTTCCTGAAGTTTAAGTTTCTTGGTTCACAGCTTTGCAGGGGAAAGCTCTTCTTTTACTGGTGAGAGATGATGAGGTGTTCCTTTAAGAACGAACCCTATGAGTATGGGAAAGGGGATAATGAATAATCACGTTTAACCTGAAATGTGTTCAGTCTGTTTGTTTTAGCTTTTAAATGAGCCAGGCAGCAGAGTGTCTGCAGGTAGACCCATGCACTGCTGCACACAGCAGAGATGCCCTGCAAAGCCTCCTTTCATTCTTCAGGCAGGATTTCATACATCCCAGAGAAGCTGCTGGAAAGAGTTTCAAAAAGCTCACCAGGAGGAAAAATGAGATTACAAATCCCTTAGGAAGCACAGATCTGGTTCAAAATACAAGTTGGTCAATTGCTGTCAGCTCTGAATGTGGCCATGAGCAGGATCGGCACCAGCCCCCAGCATGGCCCAACATCCTTGAGGATGCCTGGGCTGGGCCTGGCAGAATGTGGACAAAACATGACCTCAGCACTGCGGAGTGAGGCCAGTGGGGAATTCCTCTGGAACCGCCTGGGGAAGGTCAGACCATGCCAGTGAAGAAGTTCAGCCCAGAGCTGCCCATCATAGGCAGGGCTTCTTAACGCATGTGAGCGCATTTCTGCTGTGCACTAAACCAGAAAGCACACAGGCATTGGAATGGTTCTTGTTTGTAATGAATGGAATCAAGCCTCCACATGATTTTCCTATAGCAGTAAAAAGGAAGAATTAAACTGCTTGCTTTCTCTGTGGTATTCGTAAGCTTTTAACTAAATTAATAATTAGCAGCCAATTATTGCACACAAAAATAGGACTTTGTTTGGGCTGATCTGTCAGCTTACTGGTTTGGGTTCTGGTTTGGATTTGGGGGCAAGTGTCAGACAAAGGAAGAGTGTTGTTTTGTACAACCAGGTATAAATTTGCTCTTGTTCCTTATTTGAAGGGATCCTGTCACGTTACACATAAGCAAAAGTGGAACCAGTTGGGAACCAATTGTGCATTTGTCTTATGTGTAAGTCAGAAAAGCACGGTTAAATGGGTGTCTTTCACAAAGGGTAAATTCTACCTAATGTTTGGAGCCCTACAAAGGGAAGAACCGTTTGGATGTGGTTTAGATGAACAGCATTCCCAAGCTGCTGTAAGTCAATACACCAAAACTGACCACTGGCTTCCATCTTCAAAGCCAGGGCTGCACATTAAAACCTGCCCCTGTGCTGGGCTGTGAGCTGGGGACACCTGTGGGGCCTGACCCAGTCAGTCAGTCCCTGAAAGACCCCTGCAGTGTCACCTGGGGTGCTCTGGGCATGGCACCATTCACTGCCGAGCAGGGCAGTGGCCGAGTGCCCTGGTGCAGCGCCAGGCTGGGGCACCCTCTCAGTTTGCTTGTTCCTTTGGGTAGGTTGGAATGCTTCATGCTTGGCCTCCGATGTGAGGTTTCTAAGTCCAGGGAGAAGTCAGTTGAATGACTTTTGCCTGTTAGTCCATATTTGACAGGAAGCAGTTACAGCTGGCAAACAAGACATTGCATCCTATGTGCGCTTTTACTCTGTGTTTGTGAGTACCGAAGGAGATTTCCTCTCAGCACACTTCCTTTCACTAAAGGAAGAAGCGTCTGACGTGCAGTTAGTCCTTGCTGGTTTAGTCATTTAAGTGCTGCAATATAGCACTTATTGTATCTGGTTCATTTTGTCTCTCTTTTGTGCCAATAGCTGGGTACATCCAGTTGTGTGGTTATGTTTCATTCACTGGAGTTCAAGCCATTATCATTTCTTGGCTTTCATGGAGAATCCAGTAGTGAAAAGAGAGGGGCCTGTGATCTGCTTAGGAGCCCGGGGCCGGGAGAATCCAGAGGTAGCAAAAAGATCCATGTGGGAATTTGTGGGAGCTGTTGTCTAGCTACAGGTTTGGAAACGGGTCTGCATGACCATGAAGTAGAAATCAGAGGTGGGGTTTCCCTAAACACTAAACCCTACTCCAAGCAGAAGGTATTTGCACTTTTAAGACTCTGTCTGCCCTGAAAACTGTATGGTTATTGCAGGCTAACATTGAACCTGAATTAGCATGCTTTGGGCTGACACTGAGCTTCTAAGCACCCATGAGTGACTTGTCTGCAAGATACCATGATGATGCATAGCATGTTGTCTCGCACCCTTGGGAATCTCACAATCTCTTGTAAAGTCCATGGAGACTTTGCAAACCACAATGTCCAAAGGTTCCTAGGAGCAACTGCGTCTCATGCTCCAGGAAACATGCAGTCAGATGAGAAGAGGTTTGCAAGCATGTAAGCATATAAGGTTATGCAGAGGGGCAATCATCTTTAGCACTATGCTTTCCATCCCCATCAATCTCCTACCACTGTCAGAAACCCAAGAGAACCCAGGAGAGCTGGGCAACTCTTTCCCTTCATGTCTCTGAAATTTCAGAGATCAGAATAAATATTGGAGAAATCATTTTAGAGCTGAATTCTCTAAAGCAAGCAGAAACCTTGAAGATGTTCAAGGAAAATCAAATGCTGGTTGGTTTGGTCACTGGAGAATAATTGAGAATCCATTGTGTTTCATGGTGGCTGACTGTCACTTGTTTCAGTGACTGACAGAATGCCTCTCTATGAGAAGGACTGCATTTTTGTTCCAACAACAGTGCCAAACATTTCATTGCATTTAACCAGTGAAAAGGAGTATGAATATTGGAGGCATCAACCCCTTTCAGTGGTTGGGGTACTTGTACTTTTTGCTTTGTAACTCTCCTATTACGGTCATAGATCCATGCCACACTGGCAGGTTACTGGCATTCAAATGCATGTGAAATTCAGATTCACAGCAGTGTCATAGTTGTCCTCCTCAATTCTAGCTATGGCAGGACACACATGTTCTAGGGAGGACTGGAACTAAATTGCTCTGGGTGCTAAACAAACAGAGGAAAGGTGATTGCTCCTCCTCAGGATCAACCTGTCTAAAGAGGGGATAGAAATACTTTCGTACAGTTAAAATGGTCGGTGGAGCAACAGAGCTTCAATCTCAGATATTGTGTTTTGGAACCAATCCTCACAGTAAAAGATGTAACCAAGTTCATATATGTCCATATTGTCAAGTTAATTCAATTGAGTAATTGGAGAAGATCACCACCTGTTTACATAAACTCAAGGAACAGAAAGTGAAGCTCTATTAAATCATGTAAATTATTCTCTGGGAGCTGTTTACTCTTTTCCAGTAATGATGGTATTTGTCACCCCAAGCCCCTGTATGCGGATATAAACCAAAGCACGTGTTAGGGAAAAGAAATACCTGTACACAACATGGGCTTTTCCTCTCTAGAGGAGTCTAGTGCTGCCCATCTACGTTGTGGCCTTAAATAAGCAGTGACTGATGCTTATTTGGAGAGCTAAACGTATTTACTACCTTTGCTGAGGTGAACTGGCCATCCGTTTGACCTCAGTGTTTTAGCCAAAGAGTGCTTTAGAGAGTACTTTTAAAGCAAAAGTGCTCTTTTCTGCTCTTGTCTTTGGTTAAGTTTGCTCCTCAGAACAAGATTCCTTCCCCTGCCAGCCGGGTTTCCTATTTCCTATGGGACACAATAGGACAAAGAGGTGCTTCAGGATGATACCTTCTTAAGATGAAGATGTGCCTGCAGGCTGCTCCCCTTTGGAGCAGGGTAAAAGGAATGTCCCAACTGTTGCCTGTTGCTTCTGCCATGAGTTTGGGTGGCTGCAATGGCAGAGAAAGCCTGCCTATGCAATTTCTGCACAAGTGGCTTTTCATGTTTTTAGAAGCTAGAGCATTACCACCATTTCCTTCAAAAGAACCTTGTTAGCCTCTTTACCATTGATGGGGTTTTGGTTTTGTGTTAATAAGCAGGTGTGTTAATGTCCCAGCTTCACGGCAAAAAGCAATGATAAGAAGACGAGGAGCATGCTTTTTGTCATCCATCCCTGCCCATCTGTTGGCTTGCAGGCAGCAGGAAATGAACTTCTCTCAAGTACAAGTTCTTCCTTTTCCTTCATCCTTTTCATTTGCTGTTTTCCATATTGACGTGATGTGAGGCCTTACAGAGGGGATCTCCAAAGCCATTTTGCTCCCTGCCTCACCTTGATTTACATTGCATTCAGCTGGGTGAGCTTTACTTTAAACAAGCGTCTGGAGAGATGTAGCCACCTCCAGCAGGCTTCGTGTTTGAACTAAACTATGGCAGGTACCTGCGCCAATGATCTGATGGCACATTTTATCATTCCAATGGGCATTTCCCGTTCTGATGACAACTTCACAAGTGCCATCTTGGCACTGAGAGTGAAGAAAGAATTCATTTCCATTCTGTCTATGACAATGGGTGTTTCTTGGTGCAACAAGCTCTAAGCAAGTTAATTGACTCCTGGGGATCTTACAGAGCCATGAGAAACCTTTGTGCTAGACATTTTACCCCAGTGTTCCCTCCACAGCAGCACCTGCTTGCTTTTCTGCAGTGCTGCCCTGGCAATCTCAGCAAACGCCTCTTTTCAAACCCACTTTGGGAGGTTTCCTGTGCTGTGATAAAACAACTGTGGGAGAGGAATCGGAAATCCTGCAGGAAGCACTCACCTGGGCGTGTTTAAACCCATGACGTGTGCGTGCGTGTCTATGAGAGCTTTAGGAGCTCGGGTTCCTTCCGATTGTCCCATTTCTTAATTTCAGGTGGCTCTGCATTCCTCACTGTGCTCCTGAAATCCCACCCACAGTTAGGGAAATGCCAGCTGCAGCCCCATCGCACACAAGCAGAGGATGGCAATTGCATTTTGCAAGCCATCAGAGGAGCTCCTGGAGTTTGCACATGCGCTCTGTGCTTTGGCAGCAGGGCAGGATCCATGATTGTGGTGGTAGTGCTGAAAGATTGTAAAACGATGCCTTGCGATGGAGACCATGGCAGTTCCTTTGAAAGCCGCATTAATGAGCCCATTTCACTGCACTTCATTAAACCAGCCATAGAATCTGTGCAAACTGAGTCTGCTTCTCAGTTCCATGCCATGGAACCAATTCCAGTGCCAGGCAGGAGCTTGCCCTGCCCCATGCTCTGGGCGTCACTGCTGTTTACATCAGAGACTTCAGAGCAGGGGACGCTGACAGAGAGGGGCAGTGCCCCCTTGCCAGGCAGCAGGGCTGGGCAGGGAGCCTGGCAAGCTGGGCTATGGTCTTTGCCAAACCCCAAGCAGCAGCAGCATCCCTCTCTCTGCCATACTCTGATCTCAGGTGGGCAGGCAGTGCTGGGGTAGTATGCTTCTCCTGACACACATGTTCCTCCGAGGCAGGGCCGTGCTGTGCGCCTCAGGAACGTTTCCTATCCTCAGAGCTCGGCAAACAGATGGAAGCCAGGCTCTGCTCCATACCTGGGTGCCTTGTTCTTCCCCTGCTTCAACTTTCTCCGTCGCCCGTCCCGGAGAGCTCGGGTTTGCTCTTCCGGCACGGTGGCCCCTCGCTGCCTCTTCCCAGGTTGCTCTTCGCTTCCTGGTGTGGCGTGAAGAGCCTGGGAACCTTCCCATTCACCAGCATGGTTAGACAGGGGAAGCCATGGTTCCCTTGAGCCCAGCAAAGCCAGGCAGTTTTACCTCTCCTGCCCGGAAAAACCCCTCTGCTGTTGGCTCTGGGGAGCGCCGGGAGGCACCTGCAATGCCAATGTGTGGGTCAGCGGGGCAAGGACCTCCCTGCCCAACTGCTACCCTGGCTCCAAAAGGCGCCTCCTTTGGATGGGTTTGCTCAGCTCAGCTGAGCCACTTGCGGTGGGATGAGCGCACAGAGCGGGGTGGCCAACCTGCACCAGCCTTGCTCTGCGCTTTGCATGGCTGCAGGCTGGTGGATGGCCGTGCTTGTGCCGGCGGTGCCAGCAGCCCCACCTGCTGAGAGAGGAGGCTTTGGTTGCCGCTGCTCCTGCCCTTCACTTCCCTCTGCTGGAAAAGAGCTCAAACGAGACAGAGAAAACCCCGGAATGAGCTCTGAAACACAAATAAGGTTCCCCCATTCCTTCCGTGCAGCAGCTGGGAATTTGCACCTCCGGGTGTAAGGAAGATACTTAAAAATAGAAATCCGTAGCCCTTGTAGATGCTCTGGCTCTCATTCTTGAGCTCTTGCTCCTTCTGTGGGGCTCCTGTAAGTCCTACCCTCCTGTGCCAGTTATACGCACATTCGTGTTTCATAGGATGGCTGCAGGTAGCCATACTTAGGCAACAGAATGGTTCTCGTCTTCACAGACCCTCACGATATCCTAGTGAATTCCAGACTTTCTGCAAATTATGCAGCCTTTCTTGTTCTTCCTTCAGAACCTTCCCCAAAAGGACAACAAGAAAAGACACATCTCTACAAAGTCTGAGTCAAACATTTATTCTGAACTGGGTTTCAATTCTCTGTTAGTGCAGAAATAGCAGATAGCACACAGTAAAGGTCAAGACCTGCTGTTGAGCAGGTTTGATGTTTGAATGCTTCATCGAACCTTCAGGACACAGATAACGTTTTAACACAAAAGAACTTTCAGGAATACAAAAGCAAAGAGAAAAACCAACACAAGAACAGCTTATGAATGTTGTTTGTGCAGGATGTTCCTTTTTTCTCAGCATACTGTTCTCACTTGAACAATTACTTTTCAAAGCACCCAGACAGAAGAGGCCTTTTTGTTTGTATCCTGCATTTCTTTGAGTAAGGATCT
>JAVKLG010000026.1:0-19676 GCA_034783915.1 Agapornis pullarius | reverse complement strand
ACATTAATATCAGAGTCCATTCCCACAGAACTGCATACAGTCTGAGGGCTTGAACCTCTGAACATACACACTAGGAATGTTGGTGCATTATTCCAGATTCAGGATGCATAAAAAAATAGAACATCAGAAGACCACAACATAGATAAAAAGAATAAAAAAGGCATAGACAGACACGATGTCAATCTCCAGCATTGCTTGGCTTATCTATGTCATAACCATAAAAAGTTTACTGTTAAAAATTAGGTCTTTAAGGAAAGGAAAAAGCAGCAATGTTTCTGTTTCCATTTTCAGATGCAAGAATACAGAAGTTTCTAAACCACAACAGAATAATACCCAATAAAATTACCTTCCTACTTGTTATTCAATAAGGGATACTTCAAGAGATTGCTATCTATTCATTAATTCATGATCATTCCCAAAGACCAGGAAGGAAAATTCCCTTTGGTGGACAGCATACTTGCTGAGGCACACTGGCCCTGAGCAACTAGCCATCTACTCTGCCTTCTAAAATCCCTCTATTTGAAAAACATATACCTTCTTTACAACTTCTGCTGTATGCGGACACTTACAAAAGGGTTTACACGGGGCAAAGGTCAGTACTGCTGCTGTTCCTGAGCTCACACAGCACACCTAGTGGCTAACAATTCTATGAAATGAATGGATGTGATAACTATCTGAGTGTTGTCTCTGACTTGTTATTATGAATTGATAAAATAAATCCACCTCTCTTTTAACTTCTTTTCACTTGGCCTAGTGTCTAGGTATTCCCGTGCTCTTGTTTCATCCACTAAATGCACTGTTACTGCTAACAATGGGAGAACAGAAACAAAATTAGAAAAGTTTATTACATAAGGCAATTTGGAGTAATTCTTTCAATTTCAGGGCCATCTTTCTGTTATCACTTCCTGGAGACAAGAATAGAAGCAGCACATACTACTGTTAAAGATCCCTTATCTCCCAATTTTACATCTAATTTACCTATTGTTTTGCAATTCTCACAATTGCATTCTGGTGAGAATATCCTTGGTATTCTATTAAAGTATAATTACTGCAGTGGTTTGAAATGACAGAAGCACACTACTTGGAGATTTGTACCTTTCAAATGAAATTAGAGCCAACTGCAGCCTTGAAATGGGCTGATTTTCTTTTATTTTTTCCTTAGGTTTTGTATGAGTCTCAATGCCATGATTTAAAAATAATTTGTCGCCATACTCAGGAATTGCAGCTGAGCCTGGGGCTGGAACTAAATTTACCAATGTGCAGAGATCCATAATGCTGGTTTCTGAGGCTGGAGGGCAGTGCAGCACTTGTTTCTTGGCAAGAAATCATATAAGTAATCAGCAGGGTCCCCAAAGGTCATTCTCCTTCAAGTGTTGCCTGAAAAGGCTTTTTGCTCTTTTCCTTTCTGCTGTTTGAATTGATCTTGTCCAACAGGGTCCAGCTTTGTACACAAATCCTTGCTAAGCTTTCAGTCTGCATTCTGGCTGTGCTAACTTGTCTCGCACCTGTTGTTATACAAAACTCAGAAGAGATTACTGGTTGGACAATGCTGGTATTTTAGAGCTGTAATCTGAAAACAGACTGCTCCAAGTGCTGTACTGACTACTGTGTCTGTAACAGCCAGTTCAGCCTGTGCTGCATTGCTCCAGAATTAGGAGCTGTAGTGGTTTGTCAGAACAGAGGGCAGAGATTTCATCTGTGCCTCTCAGTTAGTTGGTTGGGGCTAAAGAATCCCATTCTCTTCCCAGTGTCAAGTGGCATGGAGAAAAGATAGGCTGCTATGAATTTGTGCTAACTAAATCCTCTTCTATGTATTGAAGAATTTTTAAGAGTACTTAAAACACTTCTATGTTCATAGAACTGAAACGTACTCAAAATTTACCTGCTTGGCAAGATCCAGACTTTGATATCATGCTTCAAAAGAACACCTAGGGAGCTGGTTTGACTTTAAGTTCTCAGTTTCTTGGATCTTTACAATTTGCTGTATGAAGTGGTTCTGTAACCAACAAAACTAAGGAATCCTTTTTCCTTCCCTTCTGTCCTATTGAGAAACCTCATGTTTGGGTTTGCCAGTGTGTAATGAAGCTCTGGCCTTCCTTTAATAAGACCAGGACTAAGGTGTCTCTCTTCTACCCACTGATTAGTTTCCTAATGCATATAAGAAATGAACAACTCTCAGATCTCCAACTATTAATTTTATTGAAATACCGGTGACCATTTTGAATTTGGTCAAAAAGTGAGTTTGTAGACAATGGTACCGTACATATGCTTGTGAGGTAAGCTAAAAATCCTTACGTTAAGAATTGTTAGTATTTGTTTGTAGATTATGTGTACTAGGGTTTGCCTTTGACTTCACAGAACTTTGTGAAGGAGGAGGAACAACCTATGTTCTTAAGGATACCTTTTTAGTTGATTGGGCTATGAAAAGAAGTGAGAGCTCTCATGAATATATTTTTGAATGGTAACATCTGAAAAGCTTTGAGAGGCAACGGGTAAACATGTGAAATTCACTATATCATATCATTCTACAACTGATGCTCCCAGGTCTGGGGTGATGAAATGATGTGTATGTGTTTATGGTAATGTGATTCTCCTCCTCCCACCCCCCACTTCAAAGAGCAGTATTTCAAATAACATTTTGCAGCTTAAAGCATTGTGTCCTCTCTGGATATGCTCGTTTCTAACTCTGAAACTACCTAGATGGAGCTAGGTGCAGCTTTGTGTGATCAGAATTGCTTTTCACTTTGTCCAGAGTAGGTGTTCACAGGATGAATGAGTGCTTGACCTAGTAATACTGGACCAAACCTTCTTTTATTTGGGGAAATAGCACGACAACTTTCATATCCACTCAGATTAGACAGGCACTCCTCTTCCAAGGTCACATCAGAAAGGCATATACTGAATAAACTACATGTTGTTCAATTTATCTATGTCAAGAGGACAGAAAAGTGAGCTGACCCTACTACAACTTCATCCAGTAGTGCTTTCATGCCCACAAACGGCTGTTCTGGTAATGAGACCCTTGTGTTCCTGAGATGATGGCTGTCAGTGTGATTCTTTTCTAACTGGCCCCAAATGCTTTCTTTGAAGAGATGTAATGGCTTGGTAGACCTGCATCAGGATGAGAACTGTGAAGTGACAGCCTTCTGCCTTACTGGAATACCTGATTTTTTTTGAATACCTCAGCTGCCTCCTCTGCATAAATGGATATAGGGGATTTTAATACATGTGGTGGTTGCAAAAATTAATGTAAAGATGGAAAGCCATGGCAGTGATACAGACTTTGTGAAGGAAGCTGAGAACCTCGAAAGATAATACGGTAAGAAAACCAACCAAACAAAAACCAACCAAAAAAACCCCAACAAACAAACCCCAACCAAAAAAAAGCCCACAACAAAAACCTGAGAATAGACAGTTTATAGTGCTACATCTTGGACAGTGCATGGCATTAACAAAGCTAACACAAAGTACAGAAATATTTTGGTCCTTCTTTTAAACATACACATGTGACTTATAGCACTCAGCTTCATAACACTGTGATTTCACTGAACTGACACCAAAACTACTAAAAAAACCCCTGCAAGATGAAAATATCCCCTACAGCAACAGCCATGCACAATGTTTTAGCTATATGGCAGCATTCTGCATTTTTGTGTTTCTTATTTGGAAAAAGCTGTCTGCAGGGAGCATGGGCATAGCAAGCTGAGAGTACTTCTGTGTTTCCACTGATTTTAGTGGGTTTATTTTTGCTGTGTGTTCTCTATAGGAATGAAAGCTGAAATTCTTGTCTGGGTCCAGAATGGTGTCCTTCTGTTGCATTAACAAACGACAGTCTGATGGAGTGATAAATAATTTATGAACTTGGGATATTGATTTTTCTTCAGTGCTTATAGGAAGTTATACTCTTGTGGCTTCAAGAAATAATTGGCCCAATTTAATTGCATAAAAATTATAGTCCTTTTTAATTGTGATCAAATGGACCTTTAATGACCACTGGGTGTGTTACAAAACAGAGCAGAAGAGAGGGTGTCTGCATAGACTGAAGAAAAGGGTCAAAAGTGGTGGAGTTTACAGGTCTAACAAAAAAAAAAAATCATTGACTTGTTTAGGCTGTAAAAAAGCCTCGAGAGCATGGAGTCCAACTGTCAACCTAGCCCTGCCAAGTCCACCAGTTTGTTATCCATTGAGGTATATACTTGTCCAAGCCATGAGCAGCCAGTTTGTCCAGGAGAATGCTGTGGGACATGGTGTCAAAGGCTTTACTAAGGTCTAGGTAGAAAACACCTACAGTTTTTCCCCCCTACACTAAGTGGCTCACCTTGCCATAGAAGGTCAGGTTAGTCAAGTAGGGACCTGCCTTTCATAAATCTCATAAAGTAGGGCAAAGAAGCAATTTCAGGAATTCCACCAAAAATATGCTAGATTTTTTTTTTTTGAGAGAAGCGCCCTATTTTTGTCAGGATGTTCCATGTGTTTCTGCCTGATTTTGATTTAAACATCCCTCCCTGAATATTTAAATTTAAGAGAATATAATAATAAACTAAGGTTCTTCTGCACTAATTCCTTGTACATAAATAAAAGAAATGCTCAAGAATACTCACTGGCGAGCAGGTTTTAGTGCAATTTGATGGTAGTCTGGCTTCTTAGCATTCTAATTTTTCTTAGAAAGCCATTGGGAAACTGACTTTACAAAGCAGATATTCTAGTGAGGTTTCAAGCCACTCTGGAGCAATAGCTGCATTCCATCTTCAAATTGTAAATGTAAATTACTCCAAAACATAAAAGGATGAGTGTGGCTTGATCTGGCTTAAACTTTTTTTCTTTTTTCTGAATAAAAATGGGGAAAATCAAACTTATTTGTATCTGCGTAAGAATATTACTTGAAGCATACGTGAAGCTTATGCAGTATAATGTGTTCTGCACAGCCATAGCAGAAACAAATCACACAGGCACTATTTAACAACGGAAAAGCTGCCAACAATTTCAGCACTAATAATGAGATTGTATTCATAATGACTCATCCTGGTAATCCCTGTAATGCTAATCGTAGGCTTAATGTGGCATATTAAATGGTAAACGGATGTCTGGTGTTAGCTGGAGGCTGAGAGTTGCAGAGCATCTCAAAACGTTTTTCAGGGCAACAAATTAGCTCCAGGAACTGTGACATAGGCAAGCAAGAAAATGTCTCTGCGCAGCATCTTCTGCCACCAGCCTGGGTGCCAAAACAATGCTAGCAAGGCTTCAAACCAAAGTGCTGCCTGCTGGGAGGAGTTAGCTGTATGTGCATAGCTACACCACCTTAGGAGCACAGCTTCCCAAGGGGATATACGGGATGTGGCTATTGCCTGCCTATGTGCCATAGAGCGTGTTCAGGTCTGAGAAACGTGAAGGACTGACTTGGTGTCCTTTGGACAGCTTACTCCTATGGCAGATTTGTGGTAAATTTGGCCTTAAAATAAGCATGGTGATAGCGTGCAGACTCTGCAAGACCAGTTTCCATAGATGGTGAGACATTTTAGATGGCTGAAGGGGAGGGTTTTTTCTTTTTCCTGGGACTTTGGAGTTGTCCTCATCTGGTGGCCAACACAGAAGCTGTAAAATAAGTTTTGGTTGTTCTGTTAAAAGCATGATACTGTCACTGCAGCTGTACAAGGAACGTATGGCAGTGGTTATGCTGGCTGTAATGTCCTGCTTCTAAATGTGATTTCTAGATGTGAATCTGCAGGTTTCTAGTTCAAATCACACAGGAATGTTCCTCTTGACTGCTTTATTCAAAATTCACAGCAGCTATTATTAAAAATGCTATAAATATAGAACGCATGTACATCTGCATTTCAGCACACGTTTTATGACCACTGAATGCTTACTTTATGATTGGGTAATAATAATTTTATTAAACATAACATTATGGGTGTCCTGTTTGGATTCACAGACATATGCAAACAACTTGCATTAGCATTTTTATGAGTGAGATTTCAATGGCAAGCTTATTAATAAATCCCTTGGTAGTGTTCAGGCTGATAACAGTAGTTCCCTGTACTTTTTATTTGGGCAGCTAATGAATTTTTTTTCCCCTGGTTGATGAGACATTAGCACAAACAGAACATGGTTGTGGAATGCCTAAAGCTATACTTCATTGTTAAATAGCTGATTCAGAGCCATTTTGGGCTAGGTAGTGAGCAGTGACCAAGGATGACTTTGTCCGATGCCTTACTTGCCTGTATGAAGTAAGATCTTAATGTGTCCAGCAGCGCATTAACTCAGAAAGGGGCAGAGGTGGAGGAAGCCCATGAGTGTGCTCTGTTCTACTTTCTTCCTAAACTTCTTGTTGTTCCTGGAAGATGCTCTTGCTTTTACACACAGGCAGGGTTCATGACGGCACAGCCTGTGGTGCTATGTGCTACGTAATACAGGCTGGAGCGCAGTGTGGTAATATGTCTTCAGTAAAACAGAAAAGACAACACACTGAGGCATAGCTGTTGGAATTGCAGCTCCAAGCAGAGTCAGCGTAGGTTGTGCCGGGGGGGCTAGCTGGGAGCATGGAGCTAGGGGACGGATGGACAGACGCTGGGTGACTTGTGGCAGGGAGGGAACAGGCAACTGAAGGAAGATCTGAGATGGACCTCAAGCAGTTTGGACCTTGCTGTTTTCTTCAGTCTCCTGCTGCCTGTGTTTTATTAAATAGGAATGCTTTTGAGTCTTTGAAAATATATAATGGTAAGGTCATGAGGGGAGTGTTGTAGCAGATCCTTTAAATGCGCTGTAAAAGTGTGAAGTTGCTCGGACGTGTAGGTGAGGCCTTGAATTAGCAAACCCCTTAAAGCTGAGATTCTGTTCAATTACGTGCTTGTGAACAGAATTCACTTACATCAGTGGTGCTGAAAATGCTTGCAAATGCTTTTTATGTGCAACTTCTATGCTCCATTGTGTTACAGATATCTACACTATAGCCTGGTAGCTGTTTCTTATTCCAGGCCAGTTTGTTTCTTTGCTTTAGAGTATGGATCCCGTGTACTGGAGATAAACCAGAGTTTACTGTTCAATGAGAATTTTGTTTTTGTGGAGACAGCATTGGTGTCCTGGACTGCTACATTATCTGTCACTGTCTGATCACAGAAAATGTGTTGCTTGTACAGCAGAGCCCAAATGAAACCCTTCTAACAAGTTAGGATGCTATTTTTTGTGCGCAGAAGTGGGTTTCAGAACAATAGGGGTTGGCATTTGGCATGTGACTTTGGGGAAAAAGACAAGTCTGCTTCACTTGACTAGGAGGCAGTGGAAAGAAACACCTGAATGGCACAGAGTTTTTCTATTTCAGCGTTGCCTAAGTGGGACAGATTGGATCACAAACCAGTGGTGGACAGCTGTGAAGTAAGAGGCACTTCTGGGGGGTATTTTGGGCAGAAAGCCCAGAGATATGGTTAGCCATGACCCCTGCTGCTTGCTCTCTATGGAGCAACTGACAAACAAGCTGTTTCTTACCAAAAACCAGACTGAGAATCTGCGTGCCAGACACATAAATGAAGGTCTGCTGCTCCTGCGCCTGCCACTTACGCTCTATCAGTCCTGATGCTACCCAGACTCCATATACGTGCCCATGCTGTGGCTTGTTTGGGAGTACTTTTCCTTTCTGTCCTTCCACTTTTCAACTTTGTCTTAAGATTCTACATGTGGTTTTGCTGTTGAATGTTTGCGTGAGTTGAGCCTAATGCAGGGTGACATTTCCCAGAAAATACAGTTGGTTACCGGTATCCCAGAACATACGTGCTGCCTGGCAGCTGGCTGGCTGCTACTCCATGAAGGTCAAACAGAAACGGGGAAGGAGAAACGACAGTTCGGAGTCTCCTGCTTTCCCACCCCCCCCTGTGCTCCTTCCTCTGCTTGTTGAGAGCCCCCTACAGCCTGAAGGAGTTTCCTGGGCTGATGAAACAAGATCGTCAAGAGTGAAAGAGAGGACACGTGCTCTGTGGGAGTCTTCAGAGGTTAGCACTGGGATAGCGAAGCTTGTTATCTATTATTTGACTACTGCTACATATGTACTGTAACCTGGGGCCCCGTGTATTTATGTAGTTTTTAACACTGCTGCCGTTCTGTAGGGATGAGGAGAAAGATGTCCAAGGGACATAAAAGATGGTAATGTAACCAGGTGATTCAGTTAGACAAGGAGCAGCAGCAGATGAAGTATCAAGGGATGGAGCTCAGGTATGCTAATGATTCTGCAAATGGCAATGATGGTTGCAGCTACTGGGAGAGGGGAGTAAATGCTCCTCTGCAGGTGGAGATGTGACTGCATGTGGTGCTGAGGATGGCAGGACTGGGAGGCAGAGATGTGAGGCTTGGGACAGCTCAAGAGGAATGGCATCTAAATGATTTGATCGGTTGGCTCCTAAGGATGAAGGATTTTATGACAAAGCTGGGCAAACGTCTGAGGAGTTTAGTGGATCCTTGCGGAAGCTGCTGCTAGCAGATGGGCTTACAGCAGTAAAGGTGAACTGATGGCATGAGTAAAGCAAGAAGTGTGCGGAGGGGCATTGGCCACAAGGTTGAGTATGGGCTATAAAACCATCCCAGTGATCCTGTGTCAGTCTTTTTGATCCCAAGCTGCGATACAGATATTACTTAACTTTCCCTCTATAATGAACTCTGCCAAGAAGCCCAAGTGTTTGAAAAGCCTTTATTTTTTTTTATTATTATTATTATTAGATTCAAAGCCAGGAAAATTAACATTTTTTAAAATGGAAACCTTTGACTATGTAGGACAAAATAGGGATAAAACCGGATTGTGACTAACTCTTTCCTGTCTTTTTATGTCCTTCCAGCAAAGGTAAGTGCTTAAAGGCTCAGGTTCATTCAACCCTACTGCTGTGTGAATTTCAGTAGATGCTGGTCAACCCTGCCTGGTCCCTGGTTCATGAGAGGACAATGGGTCTGCTCATAGCCTCACTCCTGCTGCAGGCTGTACTGAGTTTTGCTCAGGCCTATCTGCTGCGAGGGTAGGCGTGGAAGCTGCTCCGGGCTTGGCTCAAGCTGCCTGGAAGACCTCCAGGGACAGAGCCTGCATGTTCTTACCCGAAGCCTGCCCTGTTGCCTGCCTGTCCGCAGTGGGAACACGTTTCGTGCTGTTGTTCCTGTCCCAGGGTGGAGGCTCTGCTCCTCCCAGGCAGCACAAACAGCCCCTGGCAGGTACGGCTCTGTGGGTTTCTGTCACGGAGCGCAGCCGGCGCCGCGGGCAGCGCATCCTCAAGCCCCGGGGAAGCGGCACTCGCGCCGCGGGACGGCGGCGTGCTTCCGGCGACGGGGCTGGGCGCTCCCCGGCAGGCGGATTGTCGCGGGCCGGTTAGCTCAGTTGGTTAGAGCGTGGTGCTGATAACGCGGGTTCGATCCCCGTGCGGGCCACTAGTGTTATCCTCCTTCCTCCCGGAGGCGAAAGGCGGGAGAGGGAAAACCGGTCCCGACGGGGGCCGTCGGCGCGGGCTGCAGGGTCCCACGGAGGAACTTGCTGCTGCAGAGGCTCTGGTTTGCTTTTCGCCGCCGCTAAGGCGGAGAACATGAGCCTGTCCGGCGGATCGGGGAGAGGAGGGAAGGTGTGCGCCCGGACATGGCAGCCGCGACGCAGAGGAGTGAGTGCATGGGCAGCTGGTTTAACGTGGGATTCGGAGTCGGGGGTTAGAGCGGAGCTGGCGGAAAGCAAGCAATCATGGGAGCGGGAATCCGAGACAAAGGAGCTGCAAGCGCAGAGGGCAAGGGGTTTGTGGAGGAAAAGCGGTGTGGTCTGGGAGGAGGGAAGTGAAATAGGGGAAAATGCTGTAGGAAAAAAAAGGTTCATGAAGATAGGAAGTGAACTCTGGAACATTTTAAATCTT
The DNA here is from genome assembly GCA_034783915.1 of Agapornis pullarius. Taxonomy (NCBI): domain Eukaryota; kingdom Metazoa; phylum Chordata; class Aves; order Psittaciformes; family Psittacidae; genus Agapornis; species Agapornis pullarius. Next base: position 9,813 of record JAVKLG010000026.1, on the reverse strand, counting down.
TCCATCAGGCATCACCAAATATTCAAGGTCCTTTGCCTGGGAGCGTCTTCTCATCTTATGCTTCTTTCAGCATTAGGCCTGCAGAAAGCTTGTGGGATTTCAGATGGCCCTCACTTGTCCTTTGTCATCACAGATAACTAAAACTGCATACCAGGCCTTTAGCTCATTACATTTGTATAACTCTGATGGCTCTCTACTGTCAGAGGCTGGAACCAGTGATGCAGATGAGAGTGGACGTTAGTTGGGATTTTTTGTCCTTTGGAGGAGGAGAAGCAGGTCTCTTGACAGCCTGATTTGTCAGAGAATGTTCTCAGCTCCTTATAGGAGATGCCTAGGCTTGATAGACATGCTGCAGCCTGAGATTTCGTTTTTATATTCAGTTTGTTCAAGAAAGAAACCCAAGCCAAATACACTGTAACAGTAAAATGAGCAGGAGTGATCTCACTGGCCAGTATAATGGTGCTTTGTCTTTAAGAAATTTCTCTTGGAAGCTCTAGACGAGTATTATTTTTGTCCTGTCTACCTCTGAACTGAAATGGGATTTCTTCAGAGAAGGGAAACTTTCTGGTGGAAAGATTTTCCTTGTAGAGATCGGGGGTTTCCTTACTGGGGCTGCGTCCAGACAGGCCACGGCTGCTTTGGGAAAACATCTTGAGCTAACAGCAGTCTATTGATTTCTTTCACAAATTTGCTAATGTGCTCCTTCAGTCTCCAGGCCTGTTGCTTGAGGCTTCTTCCAGCTGCAGTTTGATTCAAAATAAGTGGTAATACTAATAAAGAAGGAAGGAAGTACAGCAGGTGACACCCATGTTGAAGCCAGAGTTTTAACATTGCATCTTCCCCACAGTGCCACTAAGGTACAACAAGGGGACATGAAAAGTGTCATTTCAAAGTCACAATACTATTTTTCCATCGTACAGATAAATATTCATGTTATCTGGCATCCAGACTGCTCCCATGACTCGATCAGGCATCAAGGGAGAGTAATGTGGTGTTGGTTTGATGACCTTCTGTCTTGCTACTCCACTCAATGAGCCTTTTCAGTTCCTTAGGGTCTAGTTATAGTGGTCAGGACTTGACTGTGTGTAATGACATCCATTTTAAATGAAATAAAAGGAGAAACAGTGTTACTTTTCAGGGAGAAAAAAAAAATATCAGAAAATAATAATGCTGTGATTTATGTTTCCCACATTAGGAATCAGAATTTTATTGCAGCTACATTTTTGTATAGCAAAGTCCTTGCTATAAATCAAGGTGATGCAGTTGCTCCTTGGCCACTTTTCCAGTTTGATTTCAATTGTTTCTATTCGGTGTGGGTTTTTTTGGTGGCCAGGATTGTATGGGCATATTTTCCCTAAATTTAATTTCAGCAGATGGTTGTCAGATTGTGAGGGTCAGCTATTGTCCCTAGGGGAGTCACTGCAGAGCCCATTCTTCAATCTCAAGACTAGTTGGAGAATAAAAGATTAAACAAACAGAAGCAGTACAGTGGAATAATGCTCTCATGAGGATAGTGGGGGAATTTCTGCTCTGAAGAGGCTGCAATGGCAGATGCTGGGACATGTTCTGTGGTTATTCTTTGGCGTTTCATTTAACCTGTAATCTGATTGCTTAACATTGAGGCCAGAACCAGTGTTGGCTGCTGTGTGCTTAGTGTGGTGTGAACCACAGCTCCCTCTCTCCACAGTGAACAATGATGGAAAGGATGAGCTTTCCTATTGCCTGTGACAGTGCTGAACACTGGTAGCTGAGGAGAAACCTTCTAATTTGTCTAGCCAAGCCTTGTCCTTCTGTTACTGTTTTGGATGTTAACTATTGCATTTTGGAGTGGCACAAACCAGATAAGCTTATCAGTTTTGTGTTCTTCACTGAACTGACTGCATTTTCTTGTGATGCCTGAAATGCCACTAGGGAGGGGTTTTAAATTCAGGTATTTGAAGCTGGCCAGAAAAACGGATTCACAGGATATTGAGTTTGGTAGATGTGTGTTCTTTCACTAGGAATTTTCTGAAGCATTTTCTTCTATGGCCAATTGAGATGGTGAATTTTATAACTTCTTATACTGTGTTTATTACTAGTGTGTCTAAGTGTCTTACCGTTTGAGTGCTTTATTCCTTCACTTTTACATTAGGGGTCTTAATTATGGTGAAAGCCTGAGTGGAAAGGATTCATCTGGGCTATCAACAGAGTCATGCAAAGATACTGTCCAGAAACAGCATTACTGAAATCGAAGGCAGGAAGTGGTAGGAGTGTTCAACAAATGCTGGAAGTGGTTAGTTTGTGTTCAGCAAATGCTATAATCCTAGATGAAGCTTAGCCTTTGCTTGAAACTGGTGAGTGTAGGATTTACCTTCCATACACTAGGAAAAATGACAGCTCCATCAAAAGGCCCAATTTGGCTGAAACCCTAAACAAAGGTTTTCATTTAATGTTGTTGTAAGCAGAGATGCAGGTGGGAAGGGGATGAGGAAATGCCATGGAGACAGACCTAGGAAGGAGCTGCCAGCCAAGAATGTAGCTGAATGGGCACAGACAGCCCAGTGCTGCTGTGAGCCCAGGATCTGCCTAGAAGGAGCTGGGAGCTGTAAGCAAAAGCCCAACAACCAGCCCCCTGTTTGGGTTCTCTAGTATCTCAGAAACAGGGGTTAATCAGCAAAGGATTGCTTGAGAGGGATGCTGCTTCCAGGTTTTTTTTTTCTTTACAACTGAAATAACAAGAGGAGCCCTGATTTCTTTTTCTTACATTTCCCCTCAGAATGGGGTAACTGCACTCACTGCTGAAACCGGGGAAGGATTTTCTTCAGATTTGCGTTTCCTTAGAAAGCAATCACTGAAATGAAGTATAAGCAAATCTGAATAATATCTTAAAGCCCAAGAAAGCGTGATGGGCTGGAGCTGAACAGGAACCAAATCTTCGTGTACTGTAAAGGTACTGTGTAGAACAGTTAAGTAACTTTGTAAATGAAGTAAATAAAGTTTTGAACTGTCTGTAGAGTTACTGAGTTTAAATAGGCAAACAGTCTGGTTATTTTATTGTGGAAGAATTCAGCAGCAATGCCCGTTGTACAATGGGCCCTGTGGAGGTCACTGAATTCTCAGTTAAGCATGTGCCATGTAGAACCAGGTGGAAGACAAATATAAAAGCTGTCTGGCTCCTGGTGTGCATTTGTACTTGTTTTACAAAGAAGAAACAAACTTCCACTAGATTAGCAGGGGAGTAGCTGTAGCTATACACCAGTTGTGTGTAAGGGTTCTTTCCTCATGGTGAGGTACAACAAGTGTTCTCTTTAATCAGTAGCTAGTTGCTGTTTCATAGGAAGAGTAAGCTAGAGATAACATAAGCCCTTCTGTTGTTCTCCCTAAACTTGAAGTATGTTGAAGTCTTGGTGTGAGTTTTCTTATTTTTGGAGAAATAGATTTTTTCAAGACAAATAATATGACTATATCATGCTGTGTAATTCTTGTTCTTAACCAATAAGTTAAGGATCTGTGAAGTGCAATGAGGGTAGTCTGGAGTTTGGCATCTTCAGACTTTGAATAGGAGAAATGTTGCTGCCCCAAGGGGGACAGGAAATGACAGGCCCCTAGTATTTGGTAAGACCAAGGCTGATGATGCCTTCTCGTGTTTCTGAACAGACAGTATAGTTGTTAAACTTTGTCTCTGAGGCTTATCTCAGGCACAGCTGGCTAATATCTATTACACCTTTTGCAAGCAAATAATCTGCTTGTCTATTAAATGGTTAAAATGGTTCATAGGAATGCAGACTGAAGCACCCTCTGGCTTGGCTTCCTAATACTTAGGGGTTGGGATGTTGAGATGCTTGAGTGTATTTCCCAAATATGAGATGGAAATTTTATTGACACTATGGGTATTTCAGTGAATGTGCATTTTCAGATCTGTTTTTTGATGGAGAAATTCCTGGTTGGTGTATTCTCCAGCAGCAGGTAAGCTTGAATTAAAAGACATCTTTGCCTTCTTAGATTATTGGTACTTATGAAATAGTTAGATGTCAAAGTAGTATAACATTTTGTGTCACATTTAGATGTTGATGGAAACAGCCCTACTGTGCAGCAATATATGTTTTCCATCACCTCTAGAATGACTTTAATTCTTTCTTGGAAGCGTTGACTTCCAGACTAATCACTTTAGAATGTTCTTTAGATGCACTTGAGTTGTCTGCACATTCTGCAATTGCTTAGCCTCATCCTATTTCTCACAGATCTTGTATCATCTTTAACAATTATTTTCTCTTGGGTTTATGATTTTGAAATACTTGACACCCTGCAGCTTGCACTAACATTGTTTTTCAGTCTGAAACACAGGAATCTTCAACCCTGCAGTTGTACTTGTCCTCTCTGTTTGCAGTTGCTTTAATATATGTATAGTGCCTCTCCCAGCATGTGTGCTGTCACTGATACACTGATACCTTGAAGTGCTGAATCCTACCTGTGTAGTTAGGTGTACATATTTGACAGCTGCAATCATGGTCTGATCAATGTTAATCTCTGCAGCCTATTAGTCAACTCTGCTAGCTGCTAGTTCTAATTTTAAAATCCTTGCCTGACAGTGAGGTTCAGGTTATTGATATCAGACTTCATTTGGTGACTTAAGTAGGCATCGATGGCTATGAGCTACAGTACTGCTAAAAAACAGACTTAGCATCCCACACTAAAAGGAACTTCAGCATGTCTGTCATGCGGAGGAGAATTACTGCTGCTTTCCTTTGTAATTAGTGTACATAACCAGTTATGGTATTAAAATGGTCTTGATGTCTGGCCATTCAGTTCTACTCACTGGGGGGCTTAATTTTGAGTAATGGTACATTTCTTCTGGGCTCCTAGTGAAGGTAGAAAGTTTCCTTCTGCTTCAAAGACAAAAATGGTTTACTTCTAGGTTCTCGGGCAGATGAGGGTCTACATTGTGGTGCAGTACAGACACTCCTGGCTTTACAAAACCTTTACCGTGACATAATTAGAAGTGTCTATGAATTAGAGAAGCCTCTAATTCTAATTAGAGGTTGGTGTATGTGGGTGAGCAGTAATGATTTATATTCCCCTTGTTACTTAACACTTGAGTCTGAAATATGTAAGGTATCTTGTGCCAGTTTTTCTTCTCTTAAACACGTTGCTCTTCAGCCCAAGACTGTCCTCTCTGTTTACAGTTGCTGTACTGCAGGTATGGTGCTTCTTCTAACACATACACTACCACCATGACATACTAAATTGCATGTTGAGAGTTCATTGCCTCTTCTGGGGCTATCTTTGGTTCATTGTCATCATAAAGGCAGCTATGTGTGTTCATGTGCTTACTTTTATTTTGTACTGTAATATTTTCACTTTTCTTGTCTTGCTTCTGAATCTAAATCAGCCTACTCTCCTAGAATTTCATAGGTCTTTATGATTTTTTGTCTGAGCACTTTGCCCTTCTGTTGCTTGGCTCTACCAGTTTGATCCTTAAAACTAGGCTTCCCTCCAGTGTGCAAGTATAATCCTTTATTGTGGAAGATATTTTGGTTTCCAAAGATGAATATGTGTTTGAATGCCAAAATGTTAACTTTGAATTCTTTGTATTAAACATGTAAACTTTGACCCTAATTCTGTCAGGCTTTGTAGCTGTTCCTTCTGTGTAGGTCAACTGTTTTCTTTCCTGTCTTCTGTTTTTCAGTGTTGAAATGTGTTGCAACTGTTCTGTTTCATTGAAGTGTATCACATACCTAGGGCAGGTTCAAACCTGAGGGACTCTGAAGTGGAAAGTCTTGCATTATCAGTCTCCCAAGGCAGTTGCTAGCTGCAGTGTGTTTTGTCTGTGACTGGTTTGTAGTTCTTCCCATCTGACCAGTTCTAAAAGCCTTTATGCTAGAGAAATAGCAGAAGAAAGACTTATTTTCTGCATCTGCAAAGAGGGGAAAATGTTTACATCTGTGAGGTTTTTAGAAATTCCTCATACACTGTAGGTGTAGTTCAAGGGACAATGTTGCCTAAATGAAGAATAAGAACTTTCTTCCAGGCTGTATTTCCATCTGTCTGCCTTCCCCCCCGATAGTAACTGTTACAGAAAAGTGAATGTATACTATCTTTCTTGCTTACATAATTGTTCAAGGAGTGTTAGTGGGACATCCTGTTTAGGAGGGGAAGAAAGGGGTGAACAAATTCTGAGAGATCATGTTTTCCCGCTCCCCATGCCAGAGCACCTCCACATTACGATTCAGTGCACACTATTCACACTTAAAAGCTTGTGTTCTGAGGTTCTACAGTTTTCATCTAATGCCCACAGTATTGTAACGCTCTGCAAAGTTGCACTTGGTAGGCTGGCAGCGGTCCAGAGGCTAGGAGCAGCACTTGCACAAACACAAAGTGTTAGCTTTTTCTTCTCTTTATTTTCTGCCAGACACAGTTCAGCAGCATTCCAGATGACACCTTCTGTTAAGGAAGAGGAAAGGAGTGATGAATGCATTCAGAAGGGAAATCATGATAAGGTGGCACCAGTTCAGCACAGTCTTCCTCTATTGTTCTAGCCCTGCCTAGTTCTACTTGGCTGCCTAATTTTGATCAAAGATGATTGAGCCCATCCTGTTTGCTCATAGCCACAAGGCCTTTCAAAATAAACCCCAAGTCACTCCAGTGATACAAACACAATTCACTTTTAACAGATCAAGCCAAATATGGGAGGCATCCTCACAAAATATGTGCTTAAAGTGCTCCAGGAGGTACTGCAATTTACGTGGTCACAAAAGTGACTGGATCAATTCAAAAGTCTGTTCAAGTTTTTCAAATGCCAAAGCCCTGGGCAGCCCAGGAGGGTTGTTAGATGGAGGGGAAGGGTACCGCTGCAGAAGCATCACTGCTTGCTAGTTCAGTTCCCGAGGCTCTGCTGTTTCTGCAGGTGGGCAGGAAACACTGGGCCAGGTGGAACTTTGGTCTGTGCGCTCTTCTCACAAAGCCTTGTATCAGACTGTGGGGCATTTGGGCCATGTGTTGCTTTGGAGGGGAGGAAGCAGTGGAGGCAAATGCCTTCTGTGGTCAAAGTCTGTCCTGTTATCTGCTAACTAATCTTTTTTAATTTATTTTTTTCAGTGACTTGATAGATCTCTGCTATCCTTTTCCTTTTATGTTACACACTTATTTTTATGATCTTCAGATGGCCATAAACTGGTTTAAGGAAAGCCTTAATTTATTGCAAGTGTTTTGCTTGTCCTATGTATGTGTAAATACGTATGCGGGTATGTTTACACATGTATGTATATTTATGTCAACTTCAAACATCAATTGTTTTTTAACCACTGCTATGATGGGAGCAACATCAGGTATGCTTAATTGTGCTGAAAGGTGGCGAGTTAAAACTTTGACAACTTGGTCCTTGTTTTTTATTAGACAAGTTATTTGGAACATTCTGGGAATTTCACAATATGCCCCATTCAGGCTTTGCATGAGCTACTGCTGCATTTGCAAAGGCAAGGCAAGTATCTCAAAGGTACCTACCCTAGAAAGCAGATGAGTAATGTTTGCAAAGGAAGTAGGGATGAAGTATGCTGAAGTTAATGTAAGAATCAACCTGATAGATGGTCTAGGACAAGCTTTCTGCATTTCTGTGGTTTCACAGTGGATCTGGTTGTCTGCATGCTAACTTCAGGGGGGTTGGAAATAGATGATCTTAAGGTCCCTTCCAACCCTAACTATTCTATGATTCTATGATTCAGGGCGTAGGGACATAGGACTGGAGAAGGCCTGAATAATTAAGTCCATTCTTCTATTGTAGGCAACAGCATCGATTAATCATATCTTAAATGTATTAAAACCACATTTCCTCTGGCTTCACACTATCCAGCAAAGCTGATTTATATTCTCTTGGGTAGCTGGGCTGTGTTTGTTGCCTGCCAGTTGCCTGTATTTGAGAGAGAGAGAGAGAGAGAGAGGATTTGTAGCAAGTGATAAAGAAAATCTTCATCATTATTACAGAATAAAATCACAGTTCACCAGGGAGAAAAACAAAATGCCATAGAAAACAGGTGAAGTATGTTAATAAGTTGAAAGTGAATGAATACTGCGATCGACATTTCAGACATCCTCTGATTAAGAGTAGAGGCAGCTTTCAAAGGACAGTTGAGTAAAGCAGAGGGACTTCGTTTGCCTAGTCTTTGGATCACATACTGCAACTTCTATTCAAGTACTGTAAGTGCATTTTAGTGCCTGGCTTTGCATATTCACTTTTAAAGGTTGTACTTTGTTCACAAACTCATTGTTTTAAGATCTAACAGTAGGAATGTAACAAGTTATTTTTTTGTTTGCATTAGACCTTGAACAGAAAAGGTTAAAAGACCTGGGAGGGTAAAAAAGATATATTTTGTAGCTGTGTGATTTACAACAGTAGCCTGTCTTATCTCTATCATGACTATATGATGAAAGAGAAAAATGTGAGAAGCAGCAAGAATAGATCATCATAATAACAGCAACAGTGTTCTCTATCATTTTGGACTTGTCACTCTTGGAATGATTAGATGCTTGTCCAATATGTAGCAGGTGCTATGTTCCCAAAATGAGTTAATGAAATTGATGTTTTGGAATACAAGCAGAAATTTGAAAATATATTCTATGAAGGTTTTTTCAGTTTTGACAAGTGACCCGAAAGCTATTAGATTTTTCTTATTCCACATTTCTTTTTCTGCTGATGTCAGTAATTTTATTGACCTGACCTTTAGTACATTTCTGTGGCATTTTCTCCTGTAATTGGGTTATGCTTGTTTTCCCATTTACTGGCTAGTTTGGGGATATAAAGATGTTAACAGGCAGGGCATTCCCTCCTCACTCATCCTTTCTACTGCCTTTTTTTGTCTCTGTCTCTTCATACTGCTAAGAGGAGTGCTAATATCCAAAATAGATGAGATGTTGTTTTTAAAGGTGAAAATTCAGCACTGTGTGTCATTAGTTTAGTATAAATGTCTTTGATAATGTTGCTTGTTCTTTTAGTAACAAATCTTCATCAATGCTGTCAGACAGAATCAGGGGTTATGACTGTGTACTTTTTTCACTGTAGCATAACCATATTCTGGACATGGTCCAGACCCATGTTCCTGAACAGCCTGCATGCCATCCTCGTCGGCCCCAACAAGTGGCAGCTGACCCGAGACCTGATCTGGCTTGGCGTCCCTGACGACGCAGAAGATGACATCCTCGTGCCCGAGGGTTTCACCACGGACTTCTTCACCGTCCCTCGCATCGGGCCGCTCTACCGGATCTTCGCACAGGAAGAGGCCCGACAGGCGGCAGTGCTCCATGACTTCCTCTACTCCACCGCGGAGCTGGAGCGCCACGAGGCGGACGCGATCTTCTACGACGCCCTGCGCGCCTGCGACCCGCGCCCGCAACTGCTGCGCGAACTCGGCATTCCCGCCGTCGTCGTCGGTGACCACGAGCGCTTCGGCAACGTCGCGGTGCTGCGCCGCGATCGGCTGTACCGCGAGGACGGCAAGCTCAACAGCGCAATCCGGCCGCGCGACGATTTCGTGAGCGAGGTGGGCGCGACGCTGGAGACCGTGCAGCGCGCGCTGCATGACGAGGCGAGCGAGCGGCTGCGGGCGAGCATCACACCTCTGAGCGATTGGGCCGCGGTGGAGGCGATGTTTTCCGGGCAGGAGGCCAATCCCGGCTGGGCTGACGTCGCGTGGTCACGGCCGAGCGGCGCGGCGCTGGAGGCGGTGGTGGAGCGACTCAAGGCGCTGAAACTCACCGTTCGCAACGCGCCGCAGGGGCAGACCGGCTACCCCGATGCACCCTGCATCTTCACCGGCGAAACCGCGGTGGAGCGGGTTTTGGTGG
>JAVKLG010000025.1:0-19765 GCA_034783915.1 Agapornis pullarius | reverse complement strand
AATGGTAATTCTATAGGCAGTAAGAGACTTTTGATGAATATGGAGTTTTGGCCATCACTTGCTTATAGTCGCCCGTACCCTAATACTTATTTTATTATCTTATAGTTGCTATTTATCTAAGTCTAGATCTATTTTTTCTTTATTATCTGTTTATATTAAGATAGAACAAGAATATATATAATGACCTAATAATCATGTGACCTGTAGTAAATATATTAGCTATTATTCTAATAGTACTGGTATTAACTAGATAATATTAATTAAACTTATAATATTAGTGGCTGTGTTTTATCTATATATAAAATATTCTTAAGGATGCTTAAGGCTAACTAGTATAGAATGAATAGTATTAATATTTTCTATGCTTTTATCTATTTAATCAGAGATATAAGTATTAGTAGAAGTAGAGATATTACTAGATAATTACTATACTATATAAGTAAATCTAGAATAGTCAGTAGTCTTAAGTATATAAATTAATACCTTACCATACAATACTCTATCTTCTCCTTTCTTTCCTCATGTTATCGTTAGCTACCCATACTATATCAAGAATAATAATAGTTGCTTTCAACTACAGCTGAACTGTGATAAATATAAACCATTAATTCTAGATAAGTATAAAAGTTATATTATAGCAGGATTTAATATTCAGATTTTATATAGAAAAAATTATTCTATTATCTACATCTTCTATATCTTCTTATCTTCTTTATTATTAAATGTTTCTTGGTTTGCACCTCTTAAGTAAGTATTTATATATAGAGATATAAAAAAGTCCACTTAAAAATATTTTATTTCTAGTAGTTTAGAAACAGGTCTTATTCTTATTAAATATTTAGTTAGAACAATAAGAATTATTAATCTTGTATCTCTCTTACTAGCTTACTAGAGAGCACTCTTAAAGCTTAAAAAAATTAATACCTATATCTCATAGCAATAATTAACCTCATCTTTTAGTATATAACACCAACTAATCTATATTAACTAAAGCATTAGAAGAAGTAATATATTATATTGTTATATATGATGGATAAACCTATTAAAAAGATAATTAGAGTATAAAAATAACTATATAGAATGAATGCTCTTTTATTATAATAATAAAATCATCAGGTTTAGTCCAAAAATTTATGTAGAAGGAAGAAAGAAATAAACTAAATATCTTATTATTACTACTATTAGATAGTAGGAGAAAGAATAGAAAAGAGAGTTAGAAAAAGATAAATAATATATATTATATAAACTATCTATAACAATTATTATTATTAGCTATAATACTAATAGATACTAGTATAAAAGAATAAATAATTATTAGATAGTTAAGACAGCATCTTATTAGATGAGGTTTATTTTTAAAACTTAAAAAAATTATACCTGCTTAATAACTGATTATATTATACTTTTATTTTTCTAATATAACTAAATATAAAAATTATAATTATAGACTAGAGAATAAGACTAATTAATAAATCATAATTAGTTAAGATTATGATTTTTTTAACATATAATTTTCTTATTATTTAGATATATAATTAATCACACCTCCACATACCCGATATAATCAGTGGTAATATTAATCAGTTCTACTATGTATATCTAAATTTAAAGAATTCAGTATAATCTATGGTATTGCCTTAATTAGATATTATAGAAGAGAGATAGATATAGGATTATTAGATAATTTTAGGACAGCTCTTAAATATCTATAATAATCTAAACAAGCATCAGAATATAGAGGATAAACTGTATTATTTAAAACAGGATAATAAGTCTATATCTATATATATTACTAAGTTTAAACAACTCTTATATACTGTCTATAGATAGGATTAGCCAGATATAATTAAGATAACTACTTTCCAGAATAAACTAGATATTATAACTTATTAAAGACTCAGCTTATAGTTGAATCTGCTTTAAGACTATTCTAGATTTATCTATATAGTCTAATAGTTATCTAGTAATACTTCTGTTCCTGCTATTACTTATAGCTTAGATTAAATAAATACTAGTATAGGGAGCATCAACACAATTAACCCTATACTAGCTAGTCTTAAATAACTATATTCTTCTTATTGGCAACACTCACCACATGCCTGATCTATTTTATCTAGCTAATAATAATACTATTAGAACAACAGTCAGTGTGTATAATATAGTTTATATAATTATTAGATTGCAGCATGTAAATTCTAACTATCTATTCTACTACAATACAAGCAGATGGTTAAGAGAAAACCTGCTTCTAGTCAGGGAGATATTAATAATAAAAGTATAAAAGTAAATCCAGATTTAGATAGATAATAAAGCAACTATAAGGCAATAATACAAGCATCAGGAGACTGAGGTTGGATGATTTTGTTATTTATTATCTTTTCTTTATATTATTTTCATGTGGTCTGGGGCAGTTAATAGGAATATTTTATATATAAACAAAGATTATATTAAGAACAATGCTGTCTAGAGCAGGAGGTAGTATCACAGCCTGGTTACATGATAAGTCAACAAGGATATATGCTATATTAATGCTGGTGGTGTTTCTCTTCTCCTTTTCTCCTTATATTAATTATTCTTGTTGTTAGCTACCTAGACTGTATATGAGAATAACACTTATTGTTGTTTCAACTACAGCTCTGGCAGAGCTGTGACATAATAAAGACTCTAATTAACCCTTTCTTTAAGTTAGGAAAATATAATCTTATTACTTCATTTAATATAAACTCTCTTCTAAATTCTAACACTACAAGTAGAAGCTAATACATACTAAATAATTAAATTCTAAAGATATCTCAATAGTAATAACCTAGTTTGATTAACTTAATATGCCAATTAAATAATATAGGATTCAGGCTAAAGACATCTATAACTTTAATAAGATCATATTTTTACAATACTGAAGGCTAATGATGGATATAAATAGTAGTAACTAGAAATTCTAAAAGAATAATAAAAAAATTTATTATACTCTTTTCTTACAACTCTCTTGCTATAGATAGCTTATTTCTTCTCTCTTATTATATTAAAAAAAATATAGAATGGAAGCCAGCTGTAACTAATAACTATAATAGAGAATATAATTAAAGACAATGCTATATTTAATAGATCTAGTATTTTACCTATTATTTAGATATACATAGTATACTCCTCTAAAGTTAATTAAGCAATATCTTCAAGTATAATAAATAATATTGAAAAAATCTTTTAAGTAGTCTAAATCCTAATGCAGACTGAATGCAGCACTCTATATAAGAATAATTCAATCTATATATAGTAGTCTACTAGACATTATAATAAAACTAGGACTCACTAGCAGGTGCAAGGTCTTAGTACTAATAGTACTTTAAATGTTAGGAATACTAGTCACTATATATAGACTAGAAAGTAGAAAAAGTAGAGTAACAAGTATCTAAAAGATTAAAAAAGAAGTTAACAACCTAGACATCTATTATAGATTTATAAACTACTTTTTTAAGTTCCAGTCCTTCTTAAGACTAAAGTTTATATAAGAAACTATATTAATATATTCTAATATATTCTAATGAAATCTTTCTTTTTAAATCCAGTAGTAATTCAGTTAATATAAAGTTAGTTTATTAAAAATTATCTTAAAAAATATTGTAATATTTCTTATAAAGTATATAGAAATCACTAGTAGATTAGTTCTTATTTAGCCATTTTTAGAGATTTATTACTCCTCTATTCATTTATTTTTATTTATTTTCAATGATTTAATTAAATTATTCTTAATTTATACTAAATATCTTTAATTCTTTATCTTTTAAAATACTTTAAAGATGCTGAGTTAGAGTACTTATATTAATTAATATATTCTCTTTATAACTTTATTCTATAGGTACTACTATAAATTTACCTATTATATAATAGACTAGCCTTGCTACTACTCTAATAATATATATATATATATTATTAAAACAATTGCAATCCTTTACTTAAATTTTTATTATCATTATTAATTATATCTTCTCATTCTAAAGATATTTGAAATTAAACTTAAGATACCCTATATATATATATATATTAGTAGATATTAGATTTAATTATTCCTCTAGTCTAGTCATTTAACTAGAGATTAGATGAGTTGAATAATTATAAGTTCTATTATAGTTCTTTGTAATGTAATAAATTTATATATTTATCCAGGCTATTATTATAGAGTGATAGAACTTAAGAAGTATTGGTTTATTTATTATTCTGTTTACAGATAGTTAATTTAGTGAATTTAATTATTGCTTTATAGACTTGTTTCTTAATTCTTTGACATATTAAATAACTATATGGATTTTAACTAAGAATAAAAAAACTAAGATTTCAGCTACTAATCAGCACTAGTGGACATTTCCTATAGCACTAATAATTCCTGAAGTAGTACTAATTTTAGACTATCTATTAACTTTACTCCTTTATAAAACTATTTATTAAAATATGCAATAACATCTCCTTAATAAAAATTAAATTTTTATCTAGTATCTTATTTTCCTCTAATAATTTATTAAAAGGATAAATCAGATATAATACAGCTCCTTTCTTATATTTTGAAATAATTGATATCTTATATTATAAATTTTAATAATTAGAAAGCCTGGTGATGCTTTATAATTATATATATTAATTATTAAATATTATAATAAGAAAAGTTAGATTTTAACAACCCTTATAAACTACTTTTTAATATATATATTTGTTCTTTATAGTAATAAATAGATCTATAGTGTTTTAATAATATATTGATAATATTCTAAGAATATATTTTAAATGTTTATAAATTTAAATTTAATTATTTAATAAAAAGTATTTATCTCCTCTCTTGTATTAATTATCAAACATTGCTTTAATATTAAATTATCTCTTATCTTTAAATCTAGATCAGCTAATTAAGGTCATCAATATTAATTAATATTAAATAATATTAAATGGTTTATAAAATAAATAATTTAAAATATTGATTTATTCAAATCTAATAATGTTATAAAAACAAAATTACTAGATCTAAATGGAACTAGTATATTTATTACATAAAGATCTATCTAAAGTTATTTTAAACAGATTAGAATAGGCTTTGCCTGATTAAATTATTGCTAAAATAATTTTTAAAAGTATCCAAGTTATATGCTGCTTGATAAACTATTAGAGAATATAGTTTTAGATTATAATCCTTAATATATAGAAGTTATGCTGTAGCTGGATTTAATTAATTTTATATAAATATTATTCAATTAATATCATACTTATAAGGAAATACAGGACTAAAAAACCCCTGTTAATTATTAAGCAAATTCTATAGATACTTAAATTTTATGATTGACTCTTATCTTGCTAATTAATCTCTATTTAGAGGCTAAAAGCCACCTGACGAGAGCAAGGATAACTACTGCCAAAGCATATACTTTGATAATCTTATTTTTAATTAAATATTAATAATATATAAACTAATAGGACTATATAATAGAGAGGGAACTTAGAAGATAAGCAAACCACCACTTAATACTAAACATCATAGAATAAGGACATAAATTAATGCTTTATAAAAAGAAAGTAAGAATATTAAGAAAGTACTATTCTGGATAGAACAGAGAAAATAGATTAGAAGAGCACCAATTAATATCACTATTATAGGATTAGGATTATTCAAACAATATATAAAGTAGAGAGACTAAGATATTTATCATAAATCTATACAATATTGACTAAATTAAAGTATTTTAAAGAATAGCAGGCAGAAGAGGTTGTTGTTGTTGTTGTAAATATAATAAAAATATATAGAATAAATGCCCATCAGTTGGCAATAGAAGAGTAATAAATAAGAGTAGTATAGTGTAGTTGACCAACTAATTTAGGAAGAGTTCTAGGTGTTTGAATAGTAAAAGAGTATCTAGTGGTGAGTTGTTCTAGCTATTACTCTAGCTTATATATTATGATTTTCTAATATAAGGAGATCTATAGGAGTAGTTCTATAGTGATAAGGAATTAGAAAATTTGCTGCATTATAAGCACTAGTAGGTCTTGGACACAGATTATGTCTGTCTATTTATTCAGATAAATATTATTATAATGCTAATAATATATTAAAAGAATATGCTAGACTATTTAGGTCTCTCCACTATCATAGGGGCAGAGCTTAGTATCTGCTACAAATAGATAAAGGCTCTTAAAAAGATCTTTCTCATGATAGCTTAGGTGATAATTAATATCATGTGTTTAGAACTCTGATTAAGTACAGCAGTATTTTAATAATAGAGTCTAGAGAAGAGTGGATAGATAGAAAAGCTTATTATAGAATATAGACTCCAACTACTTATTCTACTAGATAGATTAGACTGTCTAGAAGAGGTAACACTAGTAGCTAAAAAAGAGGAGTATCTTTCTCATCACTTTTATATATAGATATTCTATAAATAGATTATCTTATCATCCTGTTATTTATTTGCTGTATAATCTACAGCTTTATTACTTGGGATCCCAGCATGACTAGGGATTTAGATTAATATTATATATTAATTAAGATCTTAGAGCTTATCTAGTTTTGGTGTATTATATAAACTAGGTACTGGCTAGATAAGACCTGCAGGTTGATAATTATACAAATAGTGGTCTGGTTGTTAGTATATATATATATATATATAAAGCTGGGGCTTTTTTATAATAGATAAGATATAGTGCCTGGAGGGTCCCTACTAGCTTGTCTGTATAGACTAAATTTTTAGTATTAGAGTCTAGGAAAACCTAAATTAATTATATTTGGGGAGTGATAGCAGAAGTGTCTATTTAGCCCCTGATACCTAATCTATTAGTATAGATTTTTAGTAATAAAGAGCTGTATGTTTATTAGTAATATTTACTACTTCCTCACTTTCTATAATATAATGTGATAGATGGGGTTATAAAGGGTGTCTATCTTTCTAAGTTATTAAGAAAGTAGATATCTAGTATTTAGTCTAATTATTGCTGGATTATCTCCACGAGACTTTTCTCCATTTCTTCTAATCTCTGGTTATCAATCTGCCTATTAGCATCTTTAACACTCAGTATACCAATTCTGCTGAGACTAGGTACCCAGTGATAAGTTCTTGGCTTGCTCCAGTCCTTGTTTGCCTGTAGATACTTATTTAATTTATCTCCCTATATAGCTGCTAACTCCACCTGCATTTAACTACATCTTAAAGTCTTCTGAATTCAAGCAGAGAAGTCCTTTGAAATCTCATCCATCTATGATCTTTTCTGTATCTCAGTATTAATTTTTTAGACAGAGTGGGTAAGGCACTGAATAGATTTTGATGATGTTTGTGATGATGGAGCAGAGGAGATCCTATTAGATTTATTCTTATCCCAATCCTCCAGACCCTGTATATCTGGAATAGGAATAGAATGCTCCTCTAGTTTATTGAGAACTAGTTCATTATCATATGGATGGATGCCACAATCTCTGAATCCAGATAGAATGGTGGCTGTTTTAAAGGCGTTTTTCTATATTTCTGGAAGATGCTGGAGAAACTCCTGCTTGCCAAAATCCTTATATCTATATTGTGCTGCCTTATTCATGCCTTCCTACAAAAGTATTTATATTGCTGGAATGGCTTCCCATCTAGTGATTGTAGAAAATAAGTTGTGTGTGGTGAAAGAGTACATAGAATAATGTTATGTTGCTTGCAGTGGTTGATAAAATTATAGATTAAATGAGAGCTATGGTTATCTATTATAAGAAGTTGGTATTTGCCAGCCTAATAGAGAGGAATATAAAATTAGAATCATTCAATAATTATATAAAAATAGGGTATATTTCTTTCTTACCTGCTGCTTTTTAGAGTAGCAGTTAAAATAATGAACCCAATCTAATGCTATTTCATCTGATGTATAGCCACTTAGGGTAGTAGCAGTCACCCATGATCCAGGAAGATTTATATGTGTAAACCAGTCTTTTATAAGACCCTTGCCTGGTAGAATAATACAAGATGGGAGAGTTAAGCCATCAGCAGATATAGCTTTAATCATAGTGAGAGAGCTTTGAGAGAAAGAAGGAAGACTTCTATTTCTCTCTAGATATTTGGTAATCACACTCTCAGTCCAGCCCTGGCCATCTAAAAACCTACTCTCATCAAGATTATATAGATTGCATGGCTGAATTTGGTATATTTCCAATATTATTCCTAGCTGATCATACCAGGTCTGAATCAGGTCTATATCCTCAGAATCTAGGTGATTAGAATCCATTAACTTCTGTTTTTGGTGCTTATATTCAGGGAATCACTCAATAAATTGATAGGGCCAATTTTTGCTGACTTGATAGGGGTGGATGTTTAGATCTGAATGATGATACTGGAGGATAGCATTTACACATACCTGCAATTGCTGGGTGGTTGGGGCATGTGAAGTCTTATCTAGTTAATGAATCCAATGCTTGACTGCATTATCCTGGGCTTTATTAAGGAGATAATTAACTGGATGGACTGCAGCCTTGGATTGCTTTCTCTTGATGTGAGAATGGAGGCAGTAGTAAGGCATATTAAATTTAGATGCAATTTTGGTGATTGGTATTTTTTTTATCATATTCATATGTGTTAAGGGCATCTTGGATTTGGTTTTCAATATCTTTAGAATGAGAAGACATGGTTGTTGTTGGTGGTGAGGATCTAAAAATAAGAGGTCATGTTTTGGGGGCATATTGGCTGTGTGGCTGGATTTGCTGTGTGCTGGGGCCGGCCCATATGCAGTGTGGGCTGGCCGGTGGCGGCGAGTATTAGGCTCTCTTAGTAGTATTAATATTTAGAGGTACTAATGTATTATAGATCCCTATCCTATAATAAAGGAATATAAACAAGCCCTCTTACTAAATCTTCTAAGCCATCCCTTAATATTTTTTAGGGTCAGCATCACCCCCCAGATTAGAGGCCAGAGTTAAATATCTCCTAATTTTAGAATTCAGATAGTATTAAAAGCAATAGTTTTAGATATTAGTATAGCATCTATTCTCTGTTAAAAGGGTATAGGTATTTAGAGGTAGATTTGTATATTTTCTAGATAAGAATAGGGGTTATATTTTACTTGGGTAAAACTGAGGCTAGTAATATAGAGCATGTTACAGCTCTGCCAGAGCTGTGGTTGAAAACAACAAGTATTATTCTCATATACAGTCTAGGTAGCTAACAACAAGAATAATCAATATAAGGAGAAAAGGAGAAGAGGAATGCTGCTGGTGTTGATGTGGCATATATCCTTGTTGACTTGTCACATGACTAGGCCATGACAGAGCATGAGATCAGGATAATAATAGTTATTAATTTTCTATTTATAAACTTGTTCCAGATTAGAATAGAATCCTTTTAGATAGTTGCTGGAATCTAAAGCTATTAAATAAGACTGTAAAGGTCTTAAGAATAGTAATATTAGTTTTAAGACTAGTAGTCAGGGAGTCAAGTTTATTATAGATGTTCTATATTATAGCTAGAATACTATTATTATTGGACAGGTGCTCTAAGATAACAGCTTTACAGAGGTTATCCTAGTATCTAAGTATATTAAGAATCTGCTGCCTGGGAATCATTAGCTTAATATCTATAATAGAATAGTTAGCTTTAATAATTTCACAGCTTTTAAAAGCCTTAAATTAGAGGTTCAGAATCTATAGGCTACTCAGAACCTATGGGCATTTTAAGGCTGGCATTATAATAAATTTTCACGTGGGGAAAATATATATTTATGATTTGGTGTTGAAAACATTGTCTGAATTGGTCTGTAGAGGTCAAAATGTAGGGGAGGTGTTGTGAGGTCAATGGTTGATGCAGAAGAGGTAGTAGAACAATAATAAATCTAATAATAGTTATTAATATAACATAGAGAATATAATGATGTTTTCTCTAAGATAATATTAGATGAGCTATCATCATATTAATCCAATAACTATTAAATATAATATCAGAAAGGAACCTATCTAAAATAGATTATTAGATACAATCCTCTCCATAAGCAATCCTAAGAGGAGTTAAAGTGGCTTAACTATAAGTATATGATTAATAATCTTTTTAAAGGATTTATTGGTTCTAGTAATGCTCTCTATACTTCCTAGGAGCCTGGAGGAGGACTATACTTTTATATAGACTATGAAGTTAAACTTAATAATTTAGAAAGATTATTATCCTATATCTCTTATAGATAAATCAATAAAGATATTAGGAGATAATAAGGTCTACACCTAGATATATATTAAGAATTTTATAAAATATAACTTAATTTAGATAGGCCTAATCTTGCTATCTTTTAGGCTTACTATAGGATATATAAATATAATATAGTATCTTTTAGACCAATAAATGATCATGCAGTATTTTAGAGGTTTATAGTATTCTTAGCATCTTTCTATATAGCTAGCTATTTACTTACTATATATTATAGAATTTGAATCTAAAGAAAGCTAAATCCAGCTAGTATTAGATATCTATAAAAGCTAATCTAAAACTGTTTTATTAATATTTTTAATCTTTAATATTTCTTAAGCTACTCTATAATCATTAATAGATAGGCTAAACATAGAAAAATTATTAAATAATAAATATATAGAAAATACCTTATATATATATATATATAATATTCTCTTATAATTATTTATTATCTAGCTTAGCATCTTTTTACTATTGACTTATTATTCTCTTGGTTAGTTATTCTTAGAGGGTATTAGATTAATTTATTTAACATTATTTAAAATTAAAGTTAAAATATATCTGGAAATATGAATATTATATAAAATATAAAATTCTTAGCTTATTAAAAACTGGTTTAAAAGATAATTAAAACAGATGAGATTATACAGGAAGATATCTATAACATAGAACTAGCTTTTTGATAAGTATTATTTTAATTACTAAAGTTGTGTATAAATTTATAATAAAATAACGCTATATTAAAACACTTTAATCTAGAAATAGAGAGTAACTTCTATTGTTACTAATAATATATTAGTTCAGAGAATATTAAAGGCCAAAGAGACTGATTGGAGGGTTTTAAATTGGCCTTTTTTTTATAGGCATTTATTGCCAATTCAATTTGGTGTCACAGCCAAATCTAGGGTGCATTCTAGAAAGATAACTGCTGCATCAGGAGCAAAAGACTAGGATACTAAGCCAATAGGCTTAGTACTGCACTCACTTATATAGATAGTAGGTTCAGCACTGTCACATAACCCCCTACTAAGACCTAGGCTTCACCCTGAAGCCTGACTGGGAGACACCCCATCAGGACCTAGATCTAGCCCAGGGCTGCACTGCCCCACTGAGTCCTACTATCAATAAGCTAGCCCCCACACCATAATGTGTCAGCCACTGGGCTCCCCATATAGTGACTTTAACTCCCCAACCCCAAGGGAGGTCAAGTGGATTCAAACCCCCAACCATACAGGCTTAGTATCATGTCACAGCCAAATCTAGGGTGCATTCTAGAAAGATAACCACTGCATCAGAAGCAAAAGACTAGGATACTAAGCCAATAGGCTTAGTACTACACTCACTTATATAGGTAGTAGGTTCAGTGCTGTCACATTTGGCTTTCTTTGGATTCAATTTCCATAGTATAGAGTGTGGTAAGAAGATATAAGAGGTGTTGAGAATATTACAGGGGATAATTTACAGAATTCATGGCTGCTTGGTGATCCTGGCCACTCAGTGATCAATTATGTTATTTTAATAGATTCCAGAGGTACTTAATAGAGTTTAAATCTTATAAATATAGAGACTAATTTATTATCTAAATTCTATAAGATATAAGAATCTATATCTTTAATATATAGATTCTTATATCTTGCTAAAAGATTTTACTAGATTTATTTTGATTAATAATCACTACTTCTAACTGACAATCTAATTATATAGAACCCCTAATTATTTATAAAATATGTTTTTTATTACTAACTGGGCTATTAAGTTCTATTAAATAGTTAGTTAACTTTTTACTTTTCCAATATTTTAATAGATTTTAATAGATTTTATAAATATTTTTAGTTTACTAAATTATAAACTAACTGTAACAAGATTACTTTATAAGAATAAATAGGAATTACTAGTTGCTAAGACTATAAATAAGAACTAATTAAGTTTTATAGGGAACTTTAGACTTAAATATTTAATTCCTGCTAATGTTTATTTTAAAATACCCAATAGCTATAATATAGAGATATTTAAAAAATAGTGATACTTATAATTATATTACTATATATTACTAATCTATTAGGATATTTTTTTAACACTTGATGTATATCTTCTTTAATCTATATCTAGTAAGTTGAGGGAGTTAGCTATATTATCTAGATAATAAGAGTACAGATAATTAATATTTATCTCTCAAGATCTAGAGTTGGGTGATTATTTATTTAATCTTTATAGGCCTTAAGTTTGGGTTTATTTGTCTAGAGGCTGCTAAGAATCTAAGGATCAAGAATATTTTTATAAAGTTAAATATATAATGAGGTTAAATTTAGTATGTAGTAGATAAAAATATGTAAAAAGGGGGGCTTTATATAAAGTCAATGATTTTTAAAAGCTTATAATACAATTTTATATAATTTTCATATTTTTTATCTACTTAACTACTTTAATTTTTTTATTCTTAGGCTTTTTCTACAAGATTTTTGTTATCTTATAGTATTTCTATTATTCTAAAGAATATTTATTATCTTATCTCTTTAAAATTACTTATAGAACTACATGATATATTTTGTAATCTTATATTGCTTTCTTCTTTTACTATAGCACTAATAAAGACAATTATAGAGTAATAAAATATTTTCTATAATTAGATTATTTAATTTTAAAGCACAAGTATTAAGGGCCCCTTGTATCTAATAATATAAGAATATTCTTTTTCAGCCCTAATAGATTAGTATCTAAGAGAACTTATCTACTTATTTTCCTAACCTTCTTTCCTTTATTTCTCTAACATCTGTTTTCCCATAATCTTATTTTCTAGTTTCTATTTTATCTAGTTACTTTCTACCCTCTACTATTATGTTGCTTCTCCTTGCCACTTACTAATATGGCTGCCCTCAAAGGAGCATATAATAGCTTCCTTCATCTTTAATAGAAAGTCAGGCAATAATAAAGCTTGCCCAATTCTTGATTATATAAACTAAAAAACTGCAAAGTTTCATTAACAAGTATAATAATAAATATAGAAATATAAAAGTCTGCTCTACTAAATAATTATAACTTGGGATATTACAGGCCTGAGGATTGGGTTATAAATATATAGAAGACATAAGAAGTAGCATTATACTAGTAGAAATGTATATTAGCCTTCTATTCTAATATTAATAAGTTGCTATATTATTGTGATATTATCTATATAATATAAGATATTATACTAGAAATTTCTAGTCTTATATCATCTTCCATATATATAATACTAGAGATGCCAATGACTTCTATTATTAGTAAATTAATTATCTAATTATTCTCTTTATTTATCAATAGTATGCTAGATTTAATCAGGAAGATATAAATATCTATAGCCCTGTCTTCTTTTACTCTATATATAGGCAGTTAGTATTAAAAAGGTATATACAGCTATTACTTTCAAAATTATAGCTTGCCTGCAACAGAGATAAGAAGGCCTCTATATAGATATTAAGAATATATTATATTAAGATATCTTAAGTCTAATAAAATAATATTATATAGGATTCTGCAAACAACTTGGTTATATCCTGTAGTAGATCCAATAAATAACTTGTATTTTAAATTTATAGTTATAATCTAGTTCTTGAAGCACTGCTGATATATCTAGAAGCAGCAGTAAACTAGTATATCTAGCTCTTTGTATCTACTACTAACATAATAGTATATAGCCTATTAAGCTGAACCAAACATCTGTATATATTTTAAAAAGAATAAAAAAATACTCACTAAAAAGCTAATATAATATATTTCTATTTTTTTAGCAATGGGGTACTGTTATTATAAAAATTTCTTATAAAGATTATATTTCTATAAGAGTTTGGCTTTAATTAATATAATCAGCCACTAAGTGGTGCTGAATTCTATGGGGTATACAAATCACCAACTTTATATACTATTATCACCACAAAATTGACTCCTATTTCTATATTAATTAAATATGGCTATCTTCTAGAATATTGAGACATTTTATAACTAAAAACATCACAATTACTGCATGTTGGTGGCCTGCAAGATCTAGATTGAGCATCTCTTTTCTACTCTCTTCTTTACTCTTCCTTCTTTTCTTTAACCTCAGCAACAGTCAAACTGCCTTCATCCTAAATAAAATATCTGATTCTTTAACTTCTTTTCTTTTTTTTTTTCTCCTATATTGATTCTCTGACTGGAGCTGATAAACTTGCTGTTGTAAACTTATAATAAAGGAGTATTCTGCATAGTCATCTCTGTACTCTTAAACATCTTCTTTGTAGTCTTATCTACTGTAGATAGAGATACAGTATTCTTAAGATACTCTATCTTCTTCTTTTGCATCTCAAGTTGATATAGATTGGCTAGTATCTGCCCTATACCAAAGGATTGATTGCTGTGTGATGTAGAAGATGGTGATGGTGTTTTTAAGATCTTTGAGAGAACTCTGTCTGGAGAAAAAGGAACTAGGCCTGTTACTTTAAAACTACTTTAAATATTTAATAATAATAAAGCCTGTTAATAGACTTCTAAATAGATTTGAAGAAAGTCCTTCTTTCCAATTAATTAAACCCTATTCTGGATCTTTTTTTAGACTCTCTGACTATAGAGATGCTTCAAAGGTGAAAAGCAAGACACATCTAATAGTTGAAGAATATGAGAGGAATAAGAAGATATATATAATAGAATAATTCTTCTTTTTATACAGAATCTATCAAATTCTGCAGTAGCATGGCTACTATACCTTATCTAGAATTAATAATCTATATCTCCCCCTGATAGTCTGCAGAGCTGTATTTGATTTAAATACTTTTTAAAGCTATTTAATTCTTAGTTTATCTATTGTCCAGCTATTATTGCTGATACTAAGAGTATAATTCTCTAATAGATTATCATACTACTAAGATTGATGCTTGACTACAGCAAAGATAATCTAAGGAGTAAGAGACTATTCTATTATATTTATAGTAATAATTAAAGTCACCCACTCTCTATTTCCAGGTTGAAAAGATTTTATATAACTCTACTTAGTCTTAGATCCACAGATGACTTTAGCAGTTAATACTACACCTATTTAGAAGCCAGTTTTATCTATATTATAGATATTCTTTAATATAATCCTATACTTTTTAATTATCTCCTGAACTCATGCAAACCAAGCTTTAATAAGCTTAGAATCCTCACATTTGGCATGCTGATAATTGTCACGGCCTAGTCACATGACAAGTCAACAAGGATATATGCCATGTCAATGCCAGCAGTGTTCCTCTTCTCCTTTCCTCCCTATATTGATTATTCTCATTCCTAGCTATCTAGACTGTATATAAGAATAATACTTAGTTGTTTTCAATCACAGCTCTAGCAGAGCTGTAATATAATAATTAACATCCTCCTTTTATATCTTTAGAAGAGAAATAATAAAGGTATTAAGATTTTCAAGACTTTAAAGTCCAGTGGTTGCAACTGTGCTGGCATATACAAGGTTTTTTAAGATTTTAAGGCTTTAAGGTTATAAGGTCTTAAGGGAATGTGAAATTTTCTTTCTTTCTTTTATTCTATTTTATTGTTTATTCATTCAACAATATTAACTAATATAGTTAGTTAACTTTAGACTAAACTGCAGTAACAGTTACAACAGGAACTACAGGTTTATTATTAATAGCTATACAAAGAACTCCAGAATCTTAGGGGTTTAATACAGACCCAGCAGAGTGAGATTCTCTCTCTGAGGTCTTCTCTAGTTGAATCCTAAAGCTAATTAAATTAAAGTTATTCTTACTATCTAAAACTATCTCTTCCAGATCCTAACTAATTCAGTGGCCAAGTATACAAGTTTGATACTTGGCTCCTCTCTATTAAGACAAAACTCTAGATTGATGCAGATGCAATTGATGGTGATATTAATCAGTTCTATTATATATACCTGAATTTAGAGAATCCAGTGCAATCCATGGTGTTATCTTAATTAGATCTTGTAGAGAAGAGATAGATGTAGGATTATTAGATAATTTTGAGACAGCTCTCATATATTTATAATAACCCAAATAAGTACCAGAATACAGAGAGTAAACTGTAGTATTTAAAACAGGGCAATAAGTCTATATCTATATATATTACTAAGTTTAAATAACTTCTATATACTGCCTGTGGACAGGATTGGCCAGATATAATTAAGATAACTATCTTCTGGAATAGACTAGGTACTATAGCTTGCCAGAGACTCAGCTTATAGTTAAATCTATCTTAAGACTATCCTGGATTCATCTATACTATCTAATAATTATCTGGCAACACTTCTGTTGCTGTTAACACTCATGACTTAGATTAAATAGATACTAGTATAGACAGCATCAATACAGTTGACCCTATACTAGTCAGTCTTAAGTAACTGTGCTTATCCTATTAGCAATACTTATCATGTGCCTGATCTATTTTATCTAGTCAATGATAATATTATCAGGACAACAGCCAGTATGTTTGATATGGTTTGTATAATTATTGGATTGTAATATGTAGACTCTAATTATCTGTTCCATCTTAGTGTAAATAGATAGGTAAAAGAATCCCTGCTTCTAATTAAGGAGATACTGATAATAAGAGTGTGATATTAGATCCTGACTTGGATGGATGGCAGAGTGACTATAAGGCAATAATGTGTGTATCAGGAGACTGAGGTTGGATGAATATTTTTATTTTTATTATTTTCATGTGATCTGGGGCAGTTAATAGGAATTTTTTATATATAAATAAAGATTATATTAAGGACAATGCTGCCTGGAGCAGGGGGTAGTATCACAGCCTAGTTATATAACAAGTCAACAAGGATATATACCACATTAATACTGGTGGTGTTCCTCTTCTCCTTTCCTCCCCATGTTGATTATTCTTGTTCCTAGCTACCTAGACTGTATATGAGAATAATACTTGTTGTTGTTTTCAATCACAGCTCTGGCAGAGCTGTAACAATAATCATATTTCCTGGAATATTTTGATCTCAATTCTGGGTGGCATTTAATAAAGCAGTTGATCCAATGGCCTCCAATAGTAATAGTATGAGATGGCTGAGAGTCAAGACAGGCAGGCTGAGAGGAGAAGCTGAGCCAGGTAGCTAACAGTTAGCAATTATAAAGGAAGACCATATTTATCCATATCTAGGATCCTTGCTAAGAGTGTTGATTCCTCTATATTTGATAGTTTTTGGCAATTAGAGGTTGTCTGCATGTGTGAAGTAGTTTCTTATAGTCATCTTTATAGAGTAGTTTCAGGCACATCAAATGCTAAAGAAGCTGCCTTTTTGGTTTTATATTGACCATTTTTAAAAGCACTCAGTGCTAATTATACTCTTTCTTTAGAAACAGAATTCATGATGTAGAGGTGGTAGAAAAGAGGAATAGGGGTTTAATTTGGGGATTTGTAGAACTGCAGAATTTGATGCCACTCAGTAGCTGATTACATTAGTCTAGGAGTTTTCTAATACTAGATAGAACCACTTCTTTAAAAATACCTGTGGAAAATAGTACTGGTATATATTAATAATAATACTATTTTAGATATAGCTTATTCCATCACTAAAATCCTTCTTTTTTCACCTTTACTTCATTATACCCACACTACCAATCATATAGTCTGATATAAGCCCATTAAAACCAATCAACTAATCATATTAACTCTCTATATTTAGAAGGGTCAAATAAAACATAGATTATTGATATGTGTATTATTACTAAGAGAAAAATAAATAACTATATAATCTAATACTCTATATAATTAAGTAGTACTACTAAACACCCCCTATATTTCTTCTAAAAAGTAGAGTAAATCCTTAATTATTATCCATAATTATTTTCTAGGCCTAGATTTACATGACATAGACACCTATTGAATTTATTGAATATTCATGAGGGGAAGGAAGGAGGGGAGAGATGCTATAAACAATCAATGCCATGACTATCAGAATTAAATAAAGGGGTAATTTAATCCTATATTTTAGTTACATAAGGAATCCTTGCTATAGAGACTTGTAGAGAGGCAATAATATATTATATATATATTTAGTGATGGCAGTGTCACAGCCTAACCAGTCAGGTGACTATTTATATAAGCATGTAAATCAATACCTTGCTATATAATACTGTATCTTCTTTCTTTAATTATTCTTGTCATTAGCTATCTATATTATATTAAGAATAATACTATTGTTTTCAACTGCAGCTCTGGCTGAGCTGTGATATAATAATAATTAATATCCATCTTTGATATCTTTAGGAGAGAAATAATAAAAAGATTTTTAAGGTTACTAAGGTTACAGGGTATTAATATTTTAAAGGGTTTCAAGGAAGTCCAGTGGTTGTGACTGTGCTGGCAGTTTCTTCTAAGATTTAAGATCTAAGGTTTTTATCAAGATAATTTTGTTTAAGAGAACTTCAATTTTTTTCTTTTATCTTATTTTTCTTTCTTTTCTTTATTCTTTTTGTTTATTTAATAATATCATTAACTAATATAGTTAGACAATTTTAAATAGAGCTGTAATAATAGATATAACAACAATAGTAGCAGTTAATAGTAGGAATTGTAGCTTTACTAGTAATAACTCTAGGGAGAATTATAAAATCTCAGGGATCTAGTTTAATCTTAATAGAGTAAGATTTCTTAAAGTCCCCTTTAGTTAAAGCCTAATATTAACTAGATTATAACTATTCTTATTATTTAAAACCATCTCTTTCCAATTCTAACTAATTTAATAGCTAAGTATATAAATTTAATACTTGCCTTCTCTCTATTAAGATAAATCTCTAGATTAATATAGATATAATTAATAGTGATATTAACAAGTTCTACTACTGTATATATC
The DNA here is from genome assembly GCA_034783915.1 of Agapornis pullarius. Classification (NCBI taxonomy): domain Eukaryota; kingdom Metazoa; phylum Chordata; class Aves; order Psittaciformes; family Psittacidae; genus Agapornis; species Agapornis pullarius. The sequence continues at coordinate 769 of JAVKLG010000025.1, read as the reverse complement.
TAAAATAGAGAATTTGATATAATGTATGGTTTTACTCTATTTAGATACTATAGAAGAGAGATAGGTTTAGGATTATTTAGATACTTTTAGTATGGATCTATGATAATCTAAATAAGTTATAGAAAGCAGAAAATAAACTATATAATTTAAAATAATAAATCTATCTTGATATATATCACCAAGTTTAAATAACTCTTATATACTATCTAAGAACAGGATTAGCTAGATATAATTACTATTCTCTAGAATAGATTAGATACAACTACTTATTAGAGGCTTAACTTATAGTTAAACTTGCTATAATACTACTCTAGATTTATTTATATAGTATAACAGTTATAGTAATATCTTTATTCCTATTAATAAATACTTAGAGCTCTAATTCAATACTAGTATAGGGAATATTAATACCATTAGTTTTATACTAGCTAGTTTAGACTTTAGAATAACATTATAGCAGTTTAAGAGGGAATTATTTATATATAGATACAATACAGCCACCAATGTAATAGTATTTAATTTATTCTAGAAGATAGTTATCTTAATTATATCTAGCTAACCTTACTCTTAGATGGTATATAAATAATAAAAGTTATTTAAACTTAGTAATATATACTAAGATAGATCTATTACTCTATCTTAAATTATATAATTTATTCTCTACTTTATTATAAATCTAAAAAAGCTATACTAAAATTATCTAATAATTCTAAACTTGTCTATCTTTATAGTATCTAGTTAGAGTAATATTATAGATTGTACTAAATTC
>JAVKLG010000024.1:0-20613 GCA_034783915.1 Agapornis pullarius | reverse complement strand
CTGATGCCGCCGTGTCCCCGCAGACTGCCACGCTGCGCCCGTACCTGAACGCGGTGCGCGCTACGCTGCAGGCCGCGCTGTGCCTCGAGAACTTCTCCTCGCAGGTGGTGGAGCGGCACAACAAGCCCGAGGTGGAGGTCAGGTACGGCGGGAGCGGGCCGCGGGCCCGGGCAGGGCTGGCTGCGGGGGGACACCTCGGAGCATCATCCGGTTACAGCGGGGAGGAAGGAGCTCATCCCCGTTGGGTTCCGAGGTCCCCCCATCCCCGTTGCTGAGCTGCAGGCGCTGCCCTGTGAGTCAGCGCTGCCGTTCCTCTGCTCGCAGGAGCAGCAAGGAGCTGCTGTTGCAGCCGGTGATCATCAGCAGGAACGAGAAGGAGAAGGTGCTCATCGAGGGCTCCATTAACTCCGTGCGCGTCAGCATCGCAGTGAAGCAGGTGAGGTTTGGCCGCAGGGGGAAGCTTCAGTCCCCTCTCGCTTCCTCCTCGCTTCCCTCTCACTTCCCTTCCCCCCCTCCCCTGTCCCCAGGCCGATGAGATCGAGAAGATCTTGTGCCACAAATTCATGCGCTTCATGATGATGAGGGCCGAGAACTTCTTCATCCTGCGCAGGAAGCCTGTGGAGGTGAGGGGCTGGGATGGGGCCGCGCTCCCAGCACCGGGTCGAAACCACGCTCGCCGAGCAGGTCGCGCTGGAGATCGCCAACGGCGTGCTGGCGCAGATCGGCGCGCCTTTGGCGTCCAACATCCGGACGATCGGCGTCACCACCCTGGCGGGAGACGAACTCGTGACCGTCGACCGATGACCGACAGCCGACCTCGATCACCCCTCGACTGAAGGAAACACCACCGTGACGAAACCACCGCGGGTCATCCGCGTGCCGCGGACGTCTGACCCGGGCCCCGGATCTGACCCAGCCCAGGAAGCGCCGCCAGCCGAGATCACCGACCGGCACGTTCTGTGCTGGACGACCGACACTGCCCGGGTCTACGCCATGACGGCCGACGACCTGCTCGCCGAGTGGATCCCGTCCTACGCCGCCGCCGACTACTCGGCCCAGAAAACATTGAGGCTGCAACACGCTGTATGGACCAGAACCCGGCTCATCGACGCGCTGATGCGCAACGCGGGGGAGTCGCCGACCGCCCAGGACCGCAAGGTCATGCTGACCCCGGCCAGCGAGCAGCACACCCTGGCCAACCTCATCTGGCCATCGCCCATCCCTCTCGTCCTAATCCATGGTCCGGGTCCACACCCGACCGTCACCCCACCCGGCCGGATCATCTGGCTTCGACCTCGCGCCCCCGAGGCCTACATCCGCTCCCTGGCTGACGCCGGCGCCATCACCTTGTCGATCCGGACCCCCGACTCGCAGTGAGCAATGAACCAGCACAACGCTTGTGCATCGTTTGCAACCGACCCCTCAAATCCGCCAAGTCGGTCGCCCGGGGCTATGGCGCCCGTTGCGCCGGATCTCTCCCCGCGATCGCCGTACCGCCGACAACGCACCATCCCGCTGTGCCTGCGTCTGCCCGGCATCGAGGCTTCCCTGCGGTGCACACCCCCGACCGGCCGCAGTCTTTGGCCGACGGGCAGCTAGCTCTCACCGACTCGGCCCCTCAGCCCACCAAGACAGCGACGTCAACAGACCGAACACCGACACCGCCGCCGACCATCGCTCAACACATTCCGGTTATCTACCTCGACGAAGACCCCGGCAGCCCAAGCGCCACCGTCGGCTTGGGATACGACTTCGACAGCCGACGTCTGGAGCTCCTGCATCGTGATGGCTCAATCCACGCCTTCGCCGACGTGGGACCCGAGGTCTACGTGGACCTGCAGGCCGCCTGCGTCGGAGATGCACCAGACGGGTGGCGCACCTACTACCGGAGCCTGAGCACACCCAGCGAGCTGGAAAACTGCCCGGCCTACCGCTACCGCGACGGCGACCAGGAGCAGCAGGCCGCGGTGCGCGCTAGATGCGAGGTCTGCGGACAGTTCGTCGCCCAGGCCCACCACTGCCCAGGTCCAAGCCCGACGGGCAAGCAGCCCCCGACTCAGATCCGCGGGGGCGATGCCGTCAGCTTGCGCCTGAAGACGCAGTCCTCCACGGCACCGATCGCAGTCCGTACCTACGCCCTGGAACGCGTCGTCGACGAGGCTGTCTCGGCGCCTACCGGAACGACCGAAGTGCCCCTGCGCGCGATCGTGCCGGCTCACCGCTGGAACACCGACGTCCGCCACGTCTCCGATCTCGATACCGCACTGGTCGAGGGCACAGTCGCCATCAGGCATCTCGATGGCTCCCTGAGCTACGACGGACAGGGACTGCGCTGCGACTGTCCGATCTACCGGCGCTTCCACCGCTGCCGTCACATCAACGACGTCCTGACGACGTACACCGCCGCCCTGGTAGAGCACCAGGACGGCGACAACCGTCGCTGGACAGATCAACTCGCCCATCTACCGCAGGACAGCGCAGAACCGCCGAACCCACCGGTCGACCAGTCCACCTTCTCCTACGCCGACAACCCGGACCTGTTCGCCGAGCACGTCCGCGATGTCATCAACGAGCCGGGATCGGGAGTCCCGTTCTACGGCGACGATGACGACGAACCGATCGCCTACGGGTACGGCTCCGGGCGCGAGTTCGGCATCGAGATCGAGTACTCCACCGACACCTGGGGAGACGCACAAGACGATAGCGATGACGACGACGATGATGGTGACGAGAAGGACGATGATTCCTACTGGTCCGACTGGGGCCAGGACGAGAAAAGCTCCATACCGAAAGACGTAGCCAACGCCCTTTTCGACGACGGATTAACCTCGCACGCAGACATCGAACACTACGGATCAATCCGCGGATACTACACTCGTGAGATCAACGGCGGGTGGACCGCCGAAGAAGATTCGACCGTTAATGGAGGGGAGATCATCTCACCCATTCTCACCCACTCAGGTCCGGCATGGGAGTCCGTTCAAAGGGTTTGCGACAGGATCAGAAACTGCGGCGGAACCGACAGCCACGCGGCCGGCTCTCACGTCACAGTCGGAGCGCCGGACTTCTACGACTCACCCGCCAACCTCAATCGGCTCACGGCGCTCGTCTACCACTACCAGGCCGACCTCGGAGTCATGGCAGCCGGAGATCACGGCCGATCGCACCTCGGCCGAAGCGAGTACGCAGCACACCTACCTGCACCACCGCTCATGGGCTACGTCAACGCCAGTGACGCGCACCGACAGCTCGGCGGTCGGTACCGCACACTCAATCTGACCCACATCAACGACGCAGACAGCGGCTCATGGACCGACCCCCACGAAACGCGCATTGAGTTTCGGCTCTGGGATTCTACACTCGACCCCGGCCGGATACAGGCGCAAGTCAGAATTTCTACTGCCCTGGTCGACTTTGCTGCGGCTGGGGGGTGCCCGGCAGAAGCCCGTTCTGACTATCGCGCGATGCCTCTGCCGGCCCCCTACGGTAACCGCGACGCCTTCGCCGAAGCTACGCGGCCTATACGCCTGCTTATTGATCAGCTATTTCACCGAGACAGTGACAAGAAACAAGCAATGAGTCTATGGGCAGCTGGCGCGCGGAGATCATTCGGGTGGTAGGTGCTTACGTCAGGTGACGTAAAGGTGAGATTCGAACTCCTGAAGCGAAGCGTTGCGGCCCCAAGGGGGTGACCACCTGTCGTCTGTTAACGTGAGGTCGTAACAGTCGGCACGCAGAGCACTGGAGTTGACGGTGAGCGGTGCAGGGGGTACTGGGGGAACAGGCGGCAGCCAACGGGCGGCCACCATTAACTCGTGGCTAACTGTTGTGAGCAGTTTCCTTGCGATTGTTGTAATAGTTCTTGGCCTATTTGCAAAAGGTCAGAGCACAGATGCAAAGGAGTCCTCTGCGGCGGCCTCGTCAGTTGCCACCTCGGCTTCGGCAGTCGAATCGAGCAACGCAGTGGTCATTCAGCAGCTCCAAAACTCTGTTGCAGCCTTAAATAGCCAGCTAGCGCAGGCTCCAACGACAACCCTTACCATTACTGCCACTGTCGGCGGCAGTTCAAGCACCACGCCGACCCTTCCGTCGGAATCGCCGCCTCCTCCAATTCGCCATGAAGGGGTTCTGACGCTCCTACAGAAGTCATCGACACAAAATCTCGATATGGATGCGCCGCAGTCCGATCCGTCTTGGGGAGCAGAGTCGAACTCTGGTGACGGAAGAGAGGACGGAGTGGGTCTCAATGGTGGAGACATCTCGACGGGAAGAGTCGGTATTTCCCTTCAGCTGATGTCGGTTCAGGACGTGCAATATTCGGACTGCGCAAGCCTTGCCGATTCGACGGAGAACGTAGTTCCAATTGGCGACTTGCGTGCCGGTTCGCAGTTGTGTCTGCGGACCTCGGCCAATCGATGGGCTCGTTTAACGGTTGTCGGCGAGCCCTCTGGGAAAAGATTGTGCTAGATGTCACCGTCTGGGAATAGTGCTACTTAACTCAATGCTTGGAAGGGCGGCCTGGGCTGAGCCGTCGAGGGTCCTTAAAGGATCGTCCGTTACGGAAATCGCGTTCAAGGTGTTCGAGATGCTGGCCGATGGCGTAGGCGACGAGGCGGTTGATGCTCGTGACGTCGGCGATGAGCGCCGTTTCCTCGACGAAGTCAGCGGCGCCGGCGATTCGATCGGTGAGTGAGATCGGGAGATGGACAGTCAGTTTGGCCATGGTCGAGGTGGCCAGTCGGCCGCGACCACGGAAAATCTTGGTCGGCCGCTCGAACTGGCGGCCATCGAGGTATCGGTCTTCGAGCTCGCTGACGAAGGTGTGCAGCGACACTCGCACCAGGTCTGCCTTGGTGGCGGTTCCGGGGAGTTTCCCGGTGTCCCCGGCCCAGCGGGCGGCGCCGTTGAGTCGACGGTTCCGCGGTTCGGGGATCTGATAGCTCACGCGCTTGCGGGGCTCGCCGGGATAGGCGTACCCGGGGAGGGCGTACTCCTCGAACGTCGGCGGACCGTCAATCGTCGCTGGCATGACGTCCATGCTACCGCTAAGCGCCATAATAAGGGCACTTAGGTTGTGGACCTAAGCGTCAACCTCGTCATACCCGGGGAGTCCAGTTACCCCGGAACACGGGGAGTGAACTGCAATGTCGACGACGCACCAGATCTTGGGCCAGCTGACCGAGACCACCACGATGTTCCTCGCCGCGCCGGGAGACCCCACCACCGCTGCAACGACCGCAGCGGACACCGGCGGTGGCCTGTCCGGAACGACCGCGGCCGTCAGCAGTCGAGGACTGACGGACTGGCTGAAAGACAACGCCGTCCCGATCATCTTGTTGGTTATCGGCCTGGGCGTGGCCATGGCGGCCCGCAAGGGTGAGACCAGCAGGGTCGTCACCGTCGGTGCCCTCACCCTGGTCTCCCTGGCCTTCATCGCGATCGCCCTCGATGCGTCCACCGGCATCAGCATCGGGCGCTGGATCGTCAACCTGTTTTTCAAGTCGGCCGGGTAACGGCTGTGCGGATCACGACAGACGACTCGCTGCGTCGCATCGACTCCCGGTGGCTGGGCCCACCCGGTTTCACCTTCCCCTGGTCGGCCACCCGCTACGTGGCCTACGGCGTCGGCACCCCCATCGTGGCCATCAGCGTGCTGATCTCGACCCGACTGTTCGGGGAGGGGTTCTGGCAGATCGTCTACGCCGTTTGCATAGGCGTGTGGATCACGACCCGAGTGATGAGCCACGTCGACGACGAACGGCCAGCGCTCGGGTTCCCCGGCGTGCTGTGGGCCGAAATCACCGCCCCGAGGGGTGACGGCCCCAACAGCCGCCCGCACAGCCACACCGTCGACCTGGCCGGCATCGTCATCTTTCCCGTTGTCGGTGGCCTCCTGCGCGAGGCTGCCGCCGCACCGAAGCGAGCAGAGCATGAGCGGCAAGCGGATGTTCACCAGCAAGGACCCCAAGGATGCCCGACCCACGACCCCGCTCCGACAGATCGCGGGACACGTCGCGCTGACGACCACCCAAGGAAGCGCCTGGTACCGGCTCCCACGCGTTCCCTGGAGCTTTCGGCCTGACCGCGATCGGGAGAACCACATCACCAACGAGGCGGCCCTGCTGGCCACTCTCACCGGATCGAAGGTGCACCGCCGCGGGACGACCACCCCGTTCCCGGTGCAGGCTTGGGCCAAGACCCACCACGAGATGGTGATGAGCCACAACCGCAAGGTCGGCAAGTCGACTCTGCCGTGCTGGCCCGATCTCCTCGAAGGTGAACAACGGCTCTTCCTGACCGAGCACCAGAGCGAGAAGGAGACCTTCCTCGGAGTGTCCTTCCTGCGGCGGCCCCTGTGGGCTGAGTTGGCCGCGACCATCGCGCCGCGACGGATGGGCCCGCTCAGCCGCGAGCTGCGCCACCAGGCCGACAAACTCAGCACCCTGGACAAGCTGATCGCCCGTCCCGGCCTGGCCGGCCGGCCGGTCACAGCGGCCCAGATGGCCTGGCTGCTGCACCGGTCGACCTACCTTGGCTTTCCTGCACCGGCCCAACGGTTGTCCGTCGACGTCGACGAGTGGGGCATCGAGGATCTTGCGGACTTGCTGACCCAGGCCGACTGGTCGGCCGAGCCTTTCGGGTCGACGATGAAGGTCACCGGTCTGCTGGACGGTCGTCCCGTCACCCGGCACGTCGCGATCCTGACGGTCGGTCGCATGCAGCGGATGGAGATCCCGCAACGTGACCTGCCGTGGATGACCATCGGCGACGCACTCGGCATCCCCCTGGAGTGGTCCGCACACATCTACCCCCGGACCGACAAGGACGTCCTCGCCGAGATCCGTTTGGTCCTGGCCAAGATCCAGGCCCAGACCAAGCACTACGAGGACGAGCACGACATGGACTCCCCGAGCGCGCTGATCGAGCAGCGAGAGCAGGCCTTGCAGGTGGAGAACGAACTCACCCAGCTGGCCGACGACCGTAGCCTGGGCCGCGCCCGGGGCTGGTGGCGCGTCGCCGTGTCCGGCCGAACGGAAGCCGAGTGCCTGAGCAACACCGAGAAGGTCATCAAGGCCTACGGCGCGAAGGTCAAGATGGAGCACACCTTCGGGCAGGTCAAGCTGGCTCGTGAGTTCCTCCCCGGGGGCACGGTCACGCTCAAGGCGCACCAGCGGCGGATGCCGCTGCGGACCGCGGCCGCGGGCGGCGCGGCGGTGACCTCTGTCGCGGGCGACCGAACCGGATGGAACATCGGTCGATCCGCTTTCGACTCCTCACCGGTCATGTTCGACTTCTGGAACAACATGGAGGTCTTCGACGTCTCCGGCCTGTTCCCGGTGGTCTCCGCTCTCGGTGGTGGCCAGTCGACCCTCGTCGCCAGGATCGTCGCCAAGACACGTGCCGCAGGCATCCCCCGGTGCGTCCTGGATCCAGCCGGCCGGCTCGGCCGCCTGGGCCGCACCCGCGAACTACGCGCGGTGTCCCGCAACCGAGACCTGCTTAACGGTGTGCCCGGGTCGCTGAACTGCTACCAGCTGGTCCGCGAGCCCCGACTGGACGACTTCGCGGTCACCGACCTGATCGACCTCGACGACAGCGAAATCGCCGTGCTGGGGATCCGCGTCGAGGAGGTACGCGACGTCAAGGTCAGCGACCTCCCCCCGGACCGTCTTCGTCAACTGCAGCAGCGCCGCTACCGCGCCGCTGTCGCGCGGGCCGCTGCCATTCGGACCCGGCTGTGTCTGGACTCTCTCGTCCAGCTGCTGCCAGCCACCTTCGCCGTCTCCAGCCCGGACGCCGGCCACGTCGTCACCGAGCTGCGACTGGCCGCGCAACGACTCCACGACCCCAAGAGCGAATTCAAGGACCGTCCCAAGCACCCCGGAATGATCATCGACGCGCTGCGCCAATCGAACACCGGGCATCGCACCGTGGCCCTTGCTACCGCCGACATGCTCGACTCGATCCGCCGAGAACCTCAGGCAGCGTTGCTCTTTCCCGACACCGACGATGTCGAAGTCGAAGTCCTGAGCGACAAGCAGCTGACGTTCCTCTCACTCAAGGGCGTGATCCTGCCGGACCCGGACACCAAGCCGGAGTACTGGCAGGACGAAGCCCGACAGGGAGTGGCTCTGCTGAACCTCACCTGCTGGTGGGCGCTGCGGTGGATGTACGGACTGCCCTCCCAGCAGCGCAAGGGCGTCGCCCTCGACGAGTTGCACTTCCTCAACGCCGTCCCCTCCGGGCAACTCATGATCCGAGAGTTCGGCCGCAACACCCGTAAGGAGAACCTGACGGTGCTCGCGGCCGGGCAGGAGCCGGGCGACACCCTGCTCGACCAGCGCGGCGGCAACAACTTCATCGGGGGAGTCTTCATTGGCCGCATGGATGACCAGGAGACCGCCGGGCGGGCCCTGCGTATGGCCCAGATCCCCGTGGGCGTCGACTACGAGCACGCGCTGATGGACATGCCCAAGCCGACGATCGAACGACCCGACGTCGATCGACAGTTCCTGTTCTACAACCGCGGCGGCGACGGGTTCAAAGAGATCGTCACGATCTCGCGGGCGGGTGAGCACACCCGTTGGATCTGGGACGCCCTGGAATCTGCTCCGGGTCAGGAGTTCTCAGCAGCGGGTACCCGATGACCGCCATCCTGCGGGCCGCAGCGCGACAGGTGCGCCGGCGGCGCCGGTCGTTCACCGCGCTGGCCGGCCTCGTGTGGCTGCTGTGTGCTCCGCCGACCACCTTGGAACAACTGGTCCTCGGCGGAGCCGTCGGCACGCTCGTCTACCGAATGCTGGGTCACCGGCCATCCGCACCGGACATCCGCAGCACCCCTCGCCGGCGTCGGTGTCCGACGATCCTCGGGTTCGTCGTCCTACTGCTCGTACAGATCGGCGTCCCCTCCGCCTGGGCCGACATCGACATCGACCCGGCCACCTACCGCGGGGAGCAATGCCGGCAGGCACCGACACCGGAGACCACCGGAACGGGCGTCACCGGCCTGCTCGATCCGCAGGCCTCCCTGACCATGGACGGCACCATCTACGGCGACCGCGGCTACGCAGGCCTGTTCTGGCACGCCTACGACCCCGGTTGCACCGCATCAGCTCTCGGAGAAGCCCTCGGCGCCACCGGTGTCACCCTCGGCGGAGCGTTCGACGGCAACGGATCGGCCGGCGACACCCAGGCCGGCAACATCCTGATGAAGATGGCCAAGCTCGAACTCGCCGCCACCACCGGAATGCGGACCCGGGCAATGGATCTGCACTTCTTCGACGACCTCGACTCCATCATGACCGCCGGCATCAACGCACTCAACGATCTGCTGATCACCCCCTGGCTTGGGCTGCCCTTGATGATCATGGGTCTGATCCTGGCCATGCTCGCCCGACGCGGACGATCGTCGGAATCAGCGCACCGGGTGCTGGTCGGCCTCGTCGGCCTCGGTCTCATCGCCTTCCTCGGCCAGTACCCTCTGGCCGCAGCCGGATGGGCTGACAGCAAGATCGTGGCCCTGCAGCAACAGTTCGAGCAGGGTTTCCTCTCCCGCATACCGGACTCGATGATCCCGGTGCTCCGGTACTGCAACTACGACTATTCGCAGTTCGACAAGAACGCGGCCATCGACGAGAACGGCTCCCACATCGTCTCCGGTACGGCCTGTACCCCCAACACACACCCCACCCTGGACCCCGCAGACAAGACGCCTACTCCCAACGCAGACGGGACGGTGAATGTCTACGCGCCAGACTATTTCGCCACCAACTTCTATCCCGAGGTGATGGTCGAATCGCTGATCTTCCCCTACTGGCAGCAGGGACTCATCGGCTCCAGCGACCGCAGCGGACCCAACTACGACCTCGCCCGCCAGTTCCTCAGCGGTCAGTCGGTCACTCGGTTCGAGGCCAACGCCAACGTCCTTCGGCAGGAAGTCGGTACCTCCGGGGCTGCCGGCGGAATCTGGTGCACCTATGCAGACAACGTCCAGGTGTGCGGGCGTAGCGAGTCCGGTTTGGTGCCCGACCAGATCATGACCTACACCGAGCAGGCCTATCGGGCTGCGATTGAGAGTGCCGGTGAGGAGCGGTACCCCTGGATCAAGGGCGCTGGGAACCGACTCTCTTCGGGGGCCACTGCCCTGGCCGCCGTTACCGCCGCATCTCCGTTGCCGTTCGCTTCCTATACCGGAGTGTTCGCCGGGCGCCTGGTCCTGCGGATCTTCATCTTCGCGGGTCTGATCGCCGCGTTGGGCGTCTTCATCTGGCCTCGGCTGCTGCGGCGCATCGGGAACACCGTCGGTGCGGCGTTGGCCACCATCGTGCTGCTGTCGGTCCTGGGGTCGCTGACGACCTACCTGACCCTGCAGCTGACGGCCAACCCCGAACTGTTCGGTCGGATCGGCCTGCAGGGCGGGCTGGTCATCCTGGCCGTCACCTCCGTGCTGCTCTGGCTGGCGGTCAGGCCGATGCAGCGCATCGGCGCGATGTTGTCGACCGCTGTCACCGGCAATCCGACCGCCATGTCCAACGCCCGGCGGACGGCGTCCGGATGGATGCGCCGGCGCATGCACCTGCCGCAGGGTCCGCGGATGCGCCGACTGGGGCGCGGCCGCGGCCTGATGCCCGGCGGGTTCGGCGGCTCCAACCAAGGACACTCGGGTGGGTCCGGCGGCGGGTCAGGTTGGGCCCCGGAGTCGACCTGGGACGGCGACTACCCCGATACGCCGGTGGGAAGCCGACCGGAGAGCACCGCTGCGCGCGCCCGAGCCGTCGCTGACGACGGGCATCCGCTGCCCGGTGAGCGCCCCGAGAAGCGGTCAGTCGAGGTCGCTGCCAATCCGTCGAGCAGCACCAGCGCGGCACTTTCAGATGCTGTCACCGACCGTTGGCCGCGGTCCGACCCCGACCCCGACCCCGACCGTGCAACGACGATCCTGCCCAGATCCGATCAGACCTCCGGTCGGCCCACCACGGTGATTCCTCGGGCCGGCACTGCGGCGCCGGACTCTGACGATCGCCACACGACGGTCATCGGCACCAGGTCCAGCAGCGGGTCGGCTCCACGGTCTGCACTGTCCACCGAATCAGGCACCTGGGTGGTCTCCGACGTCGGGGACCTCTACCGACCCGAGTCGGCGGACGCTCGTCGACGAGCACCACGGAGCCCGGTCGACGACGTCGAGACCCGCGGCCGGATCTGGACCCCACCTGCTCCCCGCCGCCGCCCCGCCCTGACCGGAGCGCGTCGACCCGAGAGCGAGGCCGCCGATGTCGAGGCGTAGCCGGCTGCGCCTGCCCCGCCGGCCCGAACACGGGTGGGATCTTCGGCACCGCCTGGGCAGTGCATGGCGGTGGCCGCTCTACAGCCCGGCCCGGTTCGTCACGACGATCGCAGCAGCGTTCTTCCTCGTCATCGTCGCTCCAGGATGGTTCGGTCAGTCACCAGAGGCGTCGAGCGGCGACCTCATCCAGGTCACTGGTAGCAGCGCCTCGATCCCGCCCCAGGATCCGACCGTGGCGATGACCAATGCGTCAGCATCGGCTGCCGACCAGGCGACCCCGGGCCAGGAATCAGCACCCGGGTCGAGCAGCTCGTCGGCGGCAAGTCAGACCGACCCCGCCGCCATGGCCGCCGCCTGGGCGACGGCATGGTGCACGCAGGACCCCACCGAGCCGGCGGACGGGAACCTCGTCAGGTCGGCGCCGATGATGACCAGTGCGGCTCGCCGGCAAGCTGAGGCGCAGGTTCCCTCCGCCGAGTCATGGGGGCGGACCCAGGCGGCTGGCCTGTCGACGTCCTGCTCGCCGGTACAGGTCACGATGTCCGCTGCCGGCACCGACGGTCAGCCGGTTGCGGTCATCTCCGCGACCCGCCAGATCGTCGACCCGTCGGGCCAGGTCCTCAGCAGTCAGCCGTTCGTCATGACTCACCGCATGTCCAAGGGCTCCGACGGCCGGTATCTGGTCGACACCGCGGTGACCGCCGGATGAAACCACTGACCTTCTTGGCCGTCGGAGTCGCGGCACTTCTGGCCTTGATCATGGCCGTCACCGTGAGTGCCCCTGCCCGCGGAGCCGTCTACCAGGCGGCGAACTCTGCTCCGACGAATGCCTCCGGCGGCGCGGCCGCCGGAGCCCGTGCTGGCGGTGAGTCAGCGGCCTGGGATCCCGGCAACATCATCTCGGACCAGGTCTTCTACAACGCCTCGGCCATGACGGTCGACCAGATCCGCGACTTCATCGCCCAACGCGGAGCCGACTGCAACGGCACCTGGTGTCTGCGCACCCTGAGGGTCAGCTTCCCGGCCCAACCCGCCGATCAGTACTGCCAAGCGATCCAGGCCGGCGCCGATGTCGACGCTGCCGAAGCAGTGAGCCGGTTCTCCACCGCCTGCGGCATCAACCCCCAGGTCATGCTGGTAACGCTGCAGAAGGAGTCTCAGCTGTTGAACCGAACCGACGCCAGCGAGGCCTCCTACGAGGCCGCATGGGGCTGGCACTGCCCCGACACCGGGCCGGGCGGCTCGGCCAACTGCGACCCGCAATACGCGGGCTTTTTCAACCAGGGCTACGGCATGGCCAAGCAGTGGTCCCGCTACCGACAGGGCATCCCGACCGGCGAATACCCCCGCTACCAGCCCGGCAAGAGCGTCGAAATCCTCTGGAATGTCGAAGAATCAGGATGCGGCGGAGCACCCGTCACCATCGCAAATATCGCTACCGCCTCCCTTTACACTTACACCCCGTACCAACCAAATGAAGCATCATTATCGACTTACCCGGGAACGGGCGACAGATGTTCCAGTTACGGAAACCGCAACTTCTTTAGACTGTTTCAGTCGTACTTCGGTGATACCGGCGGGGGAATCGCGCAGACCGCAGTTGCGGCTAACGGCGCTGGCACCGTGGCTGCCAATGGTGTCACCGTGACGATTCCGGCCGACAAGCCGGCCAACCTCGTAGTCCCGGCGATGGCCGGCAAGACCATCACCGCCCCTAACGAGGGCGTCGCACGAGGCCTGGCCGCTGGTTTCGGTGCCCTGGGGCTGCCATACGTCTGGGGCGGGGGCGGCAGCGGAGCGCCGGCCAACAACGGGTGCGAAAGAGGCGGAGGCGACTACAACAGCTGCGGCTCGGAGATCGGCTTCGACTGCTCCGGGCTGACCGCCTGGGTCCTGGGTAACGCAGGCTTCTCCGGGATTCCGGGTGACTCCGGGTCGCAACGCTCCGGCGGCACCTCCATCCCCTGGGACCAAGCGCAGCCCGGCGACATCGTCGGCTTCCCGGCTCACGTCGCGATCTACCTGGGCACCTACGACGGCCAGCGCTACATCTTGGAAGCTTCCTGGGTGGGGACGCCCATCCACATCGTGCCGCTGACCCGCAGCGACTACGACGCCCAAGTGCACCGTTACTGGTCCTGACCGACCTCCCCGACGCCACGATCGACCACCTCGCGAGGAGCCACGACATGCTGGGACGCAGGAAGCCAAGCCCCCCGGATCACGACCCGACCTGGCCGCCCGTCGAGCTCTACCGTGCCGCCGGCCAACATCTGCGCTCGGCCGGGGGCGCCTACGTCGTGCTGCCCTACGGCCTTTTGGCTCAGCTGGACTTCGAGGACCAGGCCAGCCTGGTCGGATTGCTCAAGAAGATCGCTCGGGCCAACCCGGCTTGGTCGCGAGACCTGGCCTACGAAGTTCGTGCCTGGGAGAAGGTGCGACCCGGAGACCTGCCCGAAGAAGCCTTGGCTGGACACGGAATCACCACCGACGTCGACGCCGCGGGCGAGATCGGTTTCCACCGCGAGGGTTCCCCCTTGCCTCAGGACGTCGTCCTGGGGCACCGTCCTATCGCCGATCCGTCACCGGTTTTGCCCGGCACCAGGCCCGGGGCTCGACCTCACCAGCTCCCCGATACGACGAGCGGCGCGGGAAGGGATGGCCAGTTCCGTCGACGTCGCGCGGAGCGGCTGGCGCTGACCCGCCAACGCCGCGCCGACATCGCCGCCTACGCGGGTCACCAGCTCGACAGCGCTTGGGCGTGGGCGATCGCCAGCGAAGACAACCTGTGGGGCCCGGACGAGCAGTGGAAGACGCTGCTCGACAGCCAGGACCGTGATGAGGTCACTGCCGATGGTCATGACGCAACGCCAGAGGCTGCAGCTGCGGCACCGGCTAAGGCTGCGACCTCTGGCGCGAACGACGGCCTGCGAATTGGCGATCACAATTCTGGTGACAGCAAGACCCCGGACGGTCACGGACCGCAACGCCCGGAGGTGGCGGCGAAGTTGGTTGCGGAGCGTGAGATCAGCGACGACGAAATGTTTCTGCGGCAGCTTGAAGCGGATCTTCAAGATTTGTTCTGAGTTCAAGCATTCGGAGCGAGGCTCACTGTTACCGAGGGTAATTCTCAGCTCTTGGGGGTGCGGGTTCAGGAGGCAAGCATCCGGGGGAGAGGCTGTTAGCCTATTCGCTCCGATGCCATTGATCTCGCACGAAAGTTTCACGCCACATGACCCATACGGGTGCCATTTCAATTCATGTGAATGCGTTGCGCACAAATTCACGCCAACTTGACCTTCGACACGGTAGGCATCACCCGGTCGCTTCACTCAGGACTATGGGAGTCCTCGATCCGACAGTGCGGGGCGTGTTTCGGCGATCCGCCATAAAGCGGGCGCATAGCCGTGATGTGGTCGAGCGATCATCGTCAGTGACCACCCTGTCAGCAGGCCGGGAGCACTCCGCTCCGGCACTGCTGCACCCGGCAGCAGGAGTTGCGACATGGCGATGACCGGCAAGGCGGCCTCGACGACGACGCCGAAGCCGGCCACGGTCAACGGATCCGTGACCCCGGCCCCTGGCGCTCGTGTGATGCCCCTGGCACCCCCAACCGGGCCCGCCAGGCGCCGACCGAAGGTGTTCCTGGCCGCCGCGGTCGCCGCTGTCGTCGCCGGCGGCGCCCTTGCGGTCTGGGCGGTTCAAACCTCCGGTCAGCGCACCGCCATGATCGGCATCAGCGATCAAGTGCGGTGGGGCGAGACCATCACTGCCGCTGACCTCGTCGCGGTGGACGTCACCCCTGACACCAGTCTGCGGACCATTCCCTGGTCCGACCGATCAAGCGTGATCGGTCATCGAGCGGCCGTCGAGCTGTTGCCAGGAACGCTCATCACCCCTGCGGCCGTTGATGACGACGCGGCGATCCCACCGGCCGGGCAGTCCGTCGTGGGCATCACCGTCAAGTCGAGTCAGGCACCCCAGCAGTGGCTGGAGCCCGGCGGCAAGGTCCAGCTGGTCATCCCCGGCGCCGAGTCGGCCGGGGCCGGAGCGAGCACGCCAGCACCGCCAACGCTGATCGACGCCTCGATCCTGTCGGCCGCCGATACCGACGCCTCAGGCACTCGAACCGTCGACGTTCTCGTCGCCTCAGGCTCGGCGCCGACGGTGGCAGTAGCGGCGGCCGCCGGGACGGTCTCCATCGTGCTGGTACCCCGGGGCTGATCGTGCTCATCTCATTGGTATCCGCCAAAGGCGGACCCGGCGTCACGGTCTCAACTCTGGCCCTCACCCTGGCCTGGCCGCGACCTGCGGTGGGGTTGGAGGCCGACTCGCGTGGCAGTGAGTGGGTGGTCGGATACGCGCACCAGCACGTCGGCGCCGGCCATGACCTGCTATCCGTCCACATGGCCGCTACCCGGGGGGTCGCGATGGACCAGGCCATCCGGGACCGGGTCCTGCAGATCGCCGACCAGCGGTGGCTCCTTCTCGGGGTCCCCGAACCGCAGCAAGCGGGCCCTATCGACTGGCCCAGAGTCGCGCGGGCCGCCGCCTCCATGCCCGACGTCGACGTCATCGCCGACTGTGGCGCAATCACCTCCGCGCACCGCTCGTCGGATATGTGTGCCGCCGCCGATCTGGTACTTCTCGTGGTCCGAGCGACCGCCGCCGGCGTCCGGGCTGCGCAACTGTCCCTGCCAACGCTGCGGGCGGACCTGCGTCGGGGAGGGATGGGCGACGACCGTTTGGCCCTCCTCGTCGTTGGAGCTGGCCGGCCCTACAGCAGCGCCGAGGTTGCCCAGGCAATGGGCGGGCCCGAGCAAGAGCTGCCGGTCGTTGCCGAAATGCCCTGGGATCCAAAAGTTGCTGGCTTCCTCCAGTCGGGGGTCAAGACGTCGCGGGGCTTTTCGGGCGGCTTCGCTCGGTCCAGCCGATCGGTGGCGTCCAAGATCGTGGCCGCGGCCGACGCTGCCCGGCTCACCACCCAGCCGGCGCGTAATCCCTTCCTGCGTACGACCCGGACCGCCCAGCCCGTAGGAGAGCAGCCATGACCCTCGACGCGACGACGTGGAGTGAGGAGTTCGAGGCGGACTTCGCTGATGGGGGAACCCACGAGGCCACCGTGGTCAGGATCGCGGCCGCGGTCAACGATCTACTGGACGAGGACAGCCGCACTCGCACCAACAACCTGACTCGGATGGACGAGCAACTACTCGCTCAGGCCAAGACGATGACCGTGATCGAGCAGGAAGGCAACGCTCGGGCCGCCGCCGGCCTGCCGATGTGGACGGCCGACGAAGAGGCCCAGATCCGCGACGAGGTCATCGGCAGGATGTTCGGTCTGGACAAGCTGAACAGACACATCAAGAACCCACTGGTCGAGGACATCTACATCGACGGGTGCAACCCGATTCACCTGCGGCTGAGCACCGGAGAGATCGTCGAGCAGCCGCCGGTGGCCAACACCAACGAGGAACTGCTCGCGCTGCTGAGGCGAGCAGCCATCCACGGCACCGAAACCGAACGCCAGATGACCGCCACCAAGCCGTTTCTCGACCTTCGCCTGCCGGAAGGTCAGCGAGGTGCGGTGATGTGGGACGTGACACCCGATCCCGTTGTCACCATCCGTTGTCACCGCTTCATCGACGTCACCCTGGACGATCTGGTCGAGATGGGCATGGTCTCACCGCTGATGGCCCGGTTCCTGGCCGCGGCGGTCCGCGGGCGTCGCACCATCGTCGTGACTGGTCCTCAGGGCGCCGGAAAGACCCTGCTACTTCGCGCCCTTGCGAGAGCCGTCTCGGAAAACGAGAGAATTGCGACACTAGAGACAGAACGGGAATTGCACCTGCATCACCTCAAAGACCCCAACGGTCGGAAGCAGTTCAAGCTGCTCATCCCGATCGAGGCCCGGGAGGGATCCGGCGAGATCGGTGCCAACGGTCGCCCTGCCGGCGAAGTCTCACTGGCCGACCTGGTCCCGGCATCTCTGAGGCACTCAGTGCGGCGCCTGTTGATCGGCGAAATGCGAGCTGAGGAAATCGTTCCCGCCGTCCTGGCCATGGGCCGTGGATACGCTGGGACTCTGACCAGCTTCCATGCCAACTCGGCAGAGGGGGCGTTCACCGCGTTGGCCAGCGCACTGATGTTCTACCGAGGCAACATCGACGGCGCCGCGGCTCGCAGCATGGTCGCTGACGCTGTTGATCTCTTCGTCCACGTGGACATGGAGGTCACCGCGGCCGGAACCAACCGCTACGTGTCGGACATCCTGGAAATCGGCCAAGGGCTGACCCACGATTTGCGGTCGATCAGCACCCCCATCTTCCAACCCCGGGAGGACCTCGAAGACACCGACCCGCGGGGATACTTCGCGTTGGCGCCGGAGAAGACGCTGTGGCTACGCCGTGGCGGTCTGTCGCCGGACGAGCTCACCACCGCCAATGACGGCTGGACGCAGCAGTTCCCCCCTCGGCTACTGGCATGAGCAGCATCGCAACGATCGCCGCGCTCGGCGGCGTCATCAGTGTCGCCGGCCTGGCCATGCTCGTTGCCTGGGCGCGTGGTCTGGGCCCTTCTCGAAAGACGCTGCCCACCGGCAGGTCTGGCTCGGCAGCAGCTCGCCGGCGGCGCCTACTGATGATCGCTGGCTCCGCTGCAGCCGGCCTGACGACCTGGGCCATTACCGGGTGGCCAGTGCTCGGTCTCGCAGCAGCAGCTGCGGTCATCGGGCTGCCCCCTGTGGTCCTCATCGGACGACGCAACGAGCGTGCGATCGCTCGTCTACAAGCGTTGGAAGAGTGGACTCGGCGACTGGCCGATTCGCTCGCTGCAGGAGTCGCGCCAACGGCCGCCGTGGTGCGATCGGCAGACCGCGCTCCGCTACTGATCCGACCCGAGGTGCGGCAACTCGCCAGCAGGCTCGCCACCTCACGCTGGGACAAGCGTGCCGCGCTGCACGCCTTCGCCGACCGCATCGACGACGCCACCGCGGACCTCGTCGTGCACGCGTTGGACGTGACCCTCTCCTCCCGAAGCAGCACCCAGCTGTCCGCTGTCCTGTTGGGAGCGGCCAACGACACCGCAGCCGAGGTCAAACACCGCCGGGAGGTCGAGACCGCGAGGTCCTCACCGCGCGCCGAGTCAATGGTTCTGGTTCTGCTCAGCATCGTCGTCGTTGTGTGCGTCCTGGTGTTCAACGTCTTCGACGTTCGCGCCGCCTACAGCACCCCAATGGGTCAGGTTGCGCTGGCCTTCATCCTCATGATGACGGCGATGGCGCTCTACCTAATCGTTCGATTCTCCCGTAGCGAATCCCGGCCTCGCCTGATGGCGCAGCGGCCCAACGCCGATGAGGCGAGTCGTAGATGAACGGAGCCTGGATCACCGCGCTGATCGGCGGCGGTCTCGCCGCGGCTGGCCTGATGGCTGCGGTGTACGCAATCGCCGTTCCACGCCGACCGGCGCTGAACTCACTGATGCAGCTGGCCTCCCACCGCCCCGAAACCATCCGCCGAACAACGAGGGAGGCCACCCCAGATAGCGGCCGGGATCTGATCCTGCAGCGCATCCGGGAGACAGTCGTCCACCTTCTGGATCGGCCATGGATCAAAGTCCGCGCCGCCGATCTGGCCATCGTCGGCCGCACCCGTAGCGCGTTCCTGCTCGAACGCGCCGGATTGTCGCTGCTGGGGCTGGCTCTACCCACCGTGCTGGGTGTTGTGCTCTGGATACTCGGACAACCGTTGCCGCCGGCAGTCCCAGTTCTGGGGGCAGTGGTGGTCGCTACGGCTCTGTGGTTCGTCGCGTCCTCTCGACTCAAGGCCCAAGCCGATGAACGGCGCCTGGAGATGCGGTACGCGATCAGGGCCTACATCCGGCTCGTCGTTATGTACCGAGACGGCGGTGCCGGGGCTGCTGCATCGCTGCAGCAAGCCGCCGAAGTCAGTGACGTCTGGGCGTTCCGCCGTATCAATCAGCAGGTCGCCGCGGCTGCCCGGAGCTCGCGCACCGTCTGGCGAGCTCTGCAGGACCTCGGCGACGAGCTGGGCATCGACGAGTTGTCTGACCTGTCCGCCATCACCGAAGGCGCCGGCATCGACGGGGCCCACATCAACTCGACCATGCTCGCCCGTGCGGACTCGCTCGGTATCGAGCTGTTCGCCGATGAAGCTCGTCGAGCATCCGCCGCGACCGACCGTCTGCTCCTGCCCAAGATCATGCTGGGCCTGACGACCATCGCCTTCCTGATGGGCGGCCTCGTCGCCACCCTGTTCGACGGCCGAATGCCATGAACGGCCGCCATCACCACACTCCCCGCGCCCCTACCACCTCGCCGTCTCAAGCAGCCCCCCACCCGACCGGGAAAACCGAGCACCACCATCAAGGAGAAGACAATGTCCGACCTCATGCTTCGCACCGGCACCGCGGCCCAGGAGACCCTGCACACCGCGACGGAGACGATCTCCGCCCGGATCGCCGAGCTCCAAGAGCGGGGCTCGGAGCGAGGGGCGCTCACCACCCTGGAGATCATCGGTTGGTCGGCCCTGGTCGTGGCGATCATCGGCATCGGCTTCGTGGCCGTCAAGGCGCTGGTCACGAACTGGAGCGACCAGGTGGAGAGCGTCCCGCTGCCGAAGTGACCGCGCTTTCCCGCCGGTGGGCCATGCTGTCCGGCCGCGGCCGGCAGCATGGCGCAACCACCACCTTGGCCACGGTGATCTGGCTCCCGGTCCTGCTCGGCATCGTCCTGGTGCTGGGTATTGGCTACGGGATGTGGTCCTACAGCCGCGAACTCGTCCAGGGAGCGGCTGAGATCGGAGCGCAGCAGGCAGCTCTGAGCCCCTATTCGGCCAGCCGCGGTGAGGCCGCGGCCCGTGACTTCCTCGAACGCACTGGCTCGTCGGTGCTGACAGACGTCGCCGTCACGGTCGAGAGCTCAGCCGGCACCGTCAGCGTGACGGTCAACGGGTCAGCACTGGGACCGATTGGGCCCTCGGTGACCTCAACGGTCACCCTGGCGCGCGAACCCACCTTCGCTGAGACCCCATGATCAGCCGCTGGCGGGCTCTTGCCGCTCCCGGGACCGAGCGGGGCGCTGCAACCACCTTGGAAGCCGTCGCCATGAGCGCAGTGCTGATGCTGGTGGTCGTCTTGCTTGCGGTCATCGGCGCGGTCTTGAGCACGAGCAGCGCTGTGTCGGCAGCGGCCGCTGCCGGCGCCCGCGCGGCATCGGTCAAGTCGCAACCGGGTCCGGCCCAGGCCGCCGGGGAAGCGGCCGCTTCCGCGGCCCTTACCGAAACCTGCGCGGGGGTATCAATTTCCGT
>JAVKLG010000023.1:0-20720 GCA_034783915.1 Agapornis pullarius | reverse complement strand
GGTGCTGCCAGCCGCGGGTGGGCGACGGAGCGGGCGGCGTGTAGAGCGGGCTGGTGTCCAGGCTCTTGGCCGGGCGCGCCCCGCGGTCGTGCCGTAGGGACGGTTCGGCCGCGGCTGCCAGCACGGGGAGCCGCTCGTTGGAGGCAGCCGATGCAGGTTCGGGGAGCGGGTCCGGGGCTGGTTCCGCCGGCACCGCGACCTGCGGGTCGGGGTCGACGGGGCCGTTCGGGTTGATGTGCAGGCCGCCGGCCAGGGTGGCGCGGCCCGCGCTCAGGTCGCCACCGGTGACGGCGTCGTTCCGGGTCTGATCGTGGCCGGTCTCGGGTTCGTACTGCTGCCGGTCCTGGTCAGTTGCCGTCGGGGCGGTGTCGGGGTTGCCGCCTTCTCCGGCGGTCAGCGGGTCCACCTGGGGGTGGTCGTCTTCACCAGCGACGACGGGGTTGGTGCGCAATTCGCCGCCATCGACGCGCCAGGCGCCATCGGGGTAGATGGTGAGCTGGGTGATGCGCCGCTGCCCGGCGCTGGCGTCGTTGAAGTGGGCCAGGACGGGCTGGCGGGGGTTCTCCTGGGCGATGCGGGCGATCAGGGCGTGGTCGGGATCGACGCCGGTGGGCACCTCGACGGTCTGGCCGTCGAGCTGAACACGGCCGTCGCGGCTGATCGTGATCTGCCGGACTGGCCAGGTGGCCGGCTCCATGTCGTGGAGGGTGGTCATGAGGGCATCTCCTTGATCGTCAGTTGGGCGGCTGCCCAGCGGTCGTTGGTGCGGCGGAGCTCGGTTTTGACGTATTGGCGCTGGTCAGGGCTCACCCACCCGTTGTCGCCGGCCCAGTGCAGGGTCACGGTGTAGGTGCGCCAGGCTGAGTTCGTGGTGTCGGGGACGATGTAGCCCTGGTCGTTGGTGTGGCCGCCGGGGGTGACGTCGACGACGACGACGCGGGCGTCGTGCTGCCGTGGCTCGGTCCAACTCGTGGGGGGTCTTTCCGGCCGGGAGGTCCGGAACTGTTCCCGCAGGTTGGCGCCGATGAGGTCCCCGGCCCGCAGGACGGCGTCGGCGGCGCCGGTGTCGGTGGTCGTGTCCCACTGGCAGACCGTCTGAGCGATGGACATGCCGACCTCGTCGGCTTGCCCGGGGTCGATCGGGGCGCTGCTGCCGCCGGTCGACGTCGATGCGGCTGTGGGTGCTGCTGCGCCTGCAGCCGGATCCGCAGATGGCGGGGGCTGCGCCGGCTGGGACTCGCCGCACCCGGAGACCGTGAGGGCGAGGGCTGCCAGGAGCGCGGCGAGGGTGCGGCGGTTCACGTCCGCACCGACATGTGGATGTGGTCGTAGTGACCGCCGGTGGGGTCGCTGGGGTCGTAGACGCCGCCGCCGTTGTAGGGGCCCCATCCGCCGCCGCTGGCCGACCAGAATTTGCCCTGCCAGATCAGGTACTTGATCTGCAGCGCATCGGCGTTCGCGACCATCCAGTTGGCTACCTGCCATCCGTGGGCGGTGTCGGCGGCGCCGGGGAAGGCGCAGATGGTGCCGAAGGTGAAGTCGCAGGCCTTGCCGAGCGGGTGGTCGCTGGTGGGGTTCCAGGCGTGCTGGTCCCAGCAGGAGGCGCCGAGCGGGCCCCATGTCTTCTCGGTGACCTGATAGGCGTAGAGGGTGGCCGCGGTGACACAGCCGCCGGTGCCGGTGGGGTCGGTGATGGTGCAGCCGAACGAGACCCCGGTGAAGGGGGCTACTGGAGCACCGGTGTCGCCCGAGCCGGGGGCTCCGCCGCCGGCCGGTGGTGGGGCGACGTCGGCGTACTTGGTTTTCCAGAGGTCCATGATCTTCTTGACGTAGGGCTGGGTTTCGTTGGTGTAGTCACCGCCCGACGGCATGCCACCGGCCCTCTTCACGGCGTAGGAGCCCGCGTTGTAACCCGCGATGGCCAGCTCGGTGGGGTCGCCCTTGACGATGCCCTGGGCGATCCACCCGGTGATCTCGTCGAGGATCTGGCACATGTACTTGCCCTGGCTGGGGATGGCGTCGGCTGGGTCGAACGGGTCGGCCTTGCCGTCACCGTTGAAGTCCTCGCCGATCGCCGCCCAGGTCGCCGGCATGAACTGCGCGATGCCTTCGGCGCCGCCGGTGTGGTAGCCGGGCTCGGTCTGGCTGACGGCGTCCTCGCGCCAGCTCGACTCGGTCTCGATCTGCGCCGCGATGAGGCCTGGCGGGATGCCGGTGCAGCGAGAGCCAGCTGCCAGCACGTCTTTTCGGTACTTCTCGGGCACTTTCGAGTCGTTGTACGGGCCGGGTGCCGCGCCGCTGACTTCGCCGGTGAGCTGTCGGATCTCTTCGTCGGTGGCCTGGTAGGCGGTGGGGTCTTTGAGCTGAACTGCGGCGCCGGCGAGGCCGGCCACCAGCATCAGCGCCATCATGACGCCGAACACGGGTAGCCCGAATGAGGCCAGGCCGCCCACGATTTTCAGTCCAAGAGATAGTCCCCGCCGCCGTCGGCGGGGACTCACCGCTCCGCTTCTGCGGGCTCGCCGGCTTCGATCCACTCGATCAGAGCACTGCGGCTGAACCGCCACCGAGCTCCGACCAGGCGCGCTGGGATTGCGCCTTGTTTGGCCAGCTCGCCGAGCTTGCGGGGCTGCACCTGCAGCAGATCGGCGGCTTGCTGGGTGGTCAGGACGTCGCGTTCGACGTCGGACGTTGAGCTATCGCTGGGCGGCGTCACGGATGGCCCAGCCGGAGTCGGGGTTGGCGACCCAGTCGATCAGCTGGCGCCGCGAGAACCGCCACTGCTCCCCCACCCGTCGCCCGGGCAGGAGCCCGGCGCGAGCCAAGGCGCGGACGTTGCCCGCGGTGAGCTGGAGCAGCTCGCCCGCCTGCTGAGCGGTCAGGACCGCGCGCGGCTCCTCCCGCTGATCGTTCATCGCGCGGCAGCATACACGTCCCCTCGTCATTAAGCGTCTTTTTCGGTCGCTAGGGACGGTATAGCAGTTGATTTCGTCTGTCCAGCGCTGTTAGCGTCGTTGACGTGTTGTTCTCGACTTCGTACCTGCGATCGTGGATACTGAGCAACGTTCTTGGTCGAGTTCTTCGCTCCGTTGGCCCGATCGATTAACCACAGTTACGCATCTCCGGCAGCCTGCCTGGCCGTCGGGTCAGAAGGAGGGGGTTGATGACGACAGCCAGAGAGGACGGGCAGCATCTTGCACTGCCGGTCCGACAGCCGATGACCACAGATGCGCGGACGGCCGGCTGGGTGCCCGACCGCGATGACCCAGTGATACTCAGCGGTCAGAATCGGGCAAGACAGACGCCCGGACGCCGCATCCAGCGGCCGCCCGCTATCCCGGATCGGGCCGCGCCGAAGACCAAGAACCCCCGCCGTCAGCCGAGTGGGTGGAAACCAGATCGCCGCGAGAAGGCGCTGGTCGACAAGGCCCGCGGGAGCAGCCCGTGGGGAGCGGTCGTTGGGGTTACCCGGCTCGCCGGTGGGCAGGGCGCTTCAGCGGTTTCCGCCCTGCTCGCGCAGGCCTTGGCCCTGACTGGCCTGAATTCGTCGATCCTGCTGTCCGCGTGCTCGGACGCCGCCGCATTCAACGCCCTGCTTCCGTGCGAAACCCCAGGCTCTGTCGCCGATTTCGTATCCGCAGCCTCCGCGAACGGTCCCGCCCCCGAGATGGGCCGGGTCGCCCTACCTGACAACCGGACCGTCTGGGCGATGGCATCACCCACGGACCCGCGGGACAGCGTCGACGCCCTCGAGCTGTTCCAGGCGCTGCGTGGGCTGCGGCACTGGGCCGGGCAGAGCTGCACGGTCGTCGATCTGCCGGCCGGCTGGGCTACGGATGCCTGCGCGGCCACCCTCGACGCCGCCTCGCACGTCGTGGTCGTCACCGAGCGCTCCACCTACTCGATGTCGCGTGCGGAGGCCGCGGTCGACGCGCTGCGTCGACAACGGCCCGGCCGCCAGGTCCTGACCGCGGTGACCGATCTCGGACGCAGAACTGGGCAGGTCCGGGCAGCCATGACCCGCCTCGAAGCCGTGAGCACCAGCGTGCACGAGATCCCGTTCGACCGAGCCCTGGCCAGCGGTGCCTACGACTGGCTCGGCCTGTCCCCCTCCACCCGGCTGGCCGCCCTGGCTCTCGCCGACGCTCTGACCGATCCCGAAGGAGACCCTGCATGACCACCGCCTCGACCCCTTCCAGCGCCCGCCGCATCGCTCTGCGGTCCGCTGCTGCCTGCGTGCCGGCGGTCATCGCTGTCCTGGCCGCACCCGCCGCTCTGGCCATCCCCGTCGACGTCCAACCTTCCGGCGACGCCCCAGGCACGCAGGCCTTCTCCAACTTCATCTCTGGGTTCATCGCCTACGGCTCACTCGCAGCCCTCGTGGCCCTGATGCTCGGCGGCATCGCGTGGGCGCTCGGTGAGCGGCTGGGCATGGACCGCGCGAGCCAGGGCGGCCGGATGGGCGTGCTGGCCGGCCTGGGACTCGGCTTCCTCATGGGCGGCGTCGTCAGCCTGATCAACAAGATGATCACCGCCGGCGGCGGCCAGGGGAACCTGGCCATCACCGGGAACACCGCCAACGCCCCCGGCTACGCGATCATTGCGCCGGTCGCGGGGTGGTTCCTGACCTACGGCGCTCTCGCCGCCGTCGCCGCGGCCGTCCTGGGCGGCATCGGCTGGGCCCTGGGCGAGCGGCTCGGCTTCGACCGGATGAGTCTGGTCGGCAAGGGCGGTGTCTTCGCCGGCATGGGCCTGGGCCTGCTGACCGGCTGCGCCGTTGCCCTGGTCAACTTCGTCGACGCCGCCGGCAGCAACTTCTGATGACGGACGACCCCCGCAGACTGCGTCGGATCATCCTCCTGGGCGGTGCCGTGCTCGTCGCCGCGGCGCTCGCGCTCACCTGGTACTTCACTCAGCAGTCGAACTCGGACGCCGGCACCGGGGCACCGCAGGTGGTCGTGACCACGGCGACAGTGACTGTCACGGCACCGCCTTCGGCTGCCCTCTCGTCGGAGGCACCATCGGCGACGGCGTCCGCAGCCCCCACCGGCGCCTTGGCCGTCGTTCCCCCTGGGGTCGTGGTCGGCTACCCGCAGACCGCCGCGGGCGCGATCGCCGCCGCCGGCAACTACGAGGCCGCCATCCTGGCGCCCGGCCGAGTGAACCCTGACGCTCTTGACGAGACGCTGGCCGTGATCGGCGCATCCTCGGACGCTGCGTTGAAGGTCCGCACTCCCCTCATCGGTGAGTGGGCCCAGCTCGCCGGCGCCCTGTCGGTGACCTCGCTGTCTGACCCGTCGGTCATCGCCTACGGCCGGCCCCTGGGATACCGGGTCGTCGAGTCGTCCGACACGACGGCCACGGTGCTGGTGTACGTAACCGGCGGGCAGGGCAAGGTCACCGGCGACTCGCTGCTCAACGGAGCGTTCTATCAGGTCGACCAGCTCAAACTCGTCTGGGACGGGGACTGGAAGCTCGCCGATCTGACGCGGGCCGTGTCCTCCGGCCCCAAGCCGGACAGCACCGACGCGGAGGCGTACACGCCGTTCCCGGCCGCTCCCGTCCAGGCGACCAGCTCATGAGCACCACGGAGTACGTCGCCTTCGACCTGCTGGGGCCGATCAAGGACGGGTTCCTCTCCGCGATCAACTCGGCGTTCCAGTCTGTCGCCGAGACCGCCTGCAACTTCGTCGCCGACATCGTCCAAGGCACGCTCGACTACCTGGACCAGAACCTCGGCATCGACTTCAACGTCGATTGGTTCAAGTCCAACTACGAAAAGATGATGTGGATCGGGATCCTGACCGGTCTGGCCATCCTGATCGCGCAGTCGATCATCGCCGCCCTGCGCAAGGACGTCTCGGCGATGGGCCGGGCCGTCGGGATGGCCTGCACGGGGATCCTGGCCATGTACCTGATGCTCTCGGTCGTCGCCGGCGTTTCGGCGATGGTTGACGAGGCGGCGACCTACCTCACCGGAGGCGGGGGCAGCCTCGGCCAGGCCCTCGGTGACACGATCCGCGGCCTTCCCGGCAGCGTCGGTTGGTTCGGCGCGCTGGTGATCGGCCTGTTCTACCTGCTGTTCGGGTTCGTCTTCTTCCTGCTGCTGGTCGCCCGCCGGCTGGCGATCTACATCGTCGCGTACTTCCTGCCGATCTACGCGGCCGGCCTGTCCGGCGGCTGGACCAGCCAGATGATGCGACGCGGCCTGGAGATCCTGTTCGCGTTGCTGATGGCCAAGCTCGCCATCGTCGGCACCTTCCAACTGGGTGCCGCGATGACCGGTTCCGGGGGCGACAACATTGGCAGCGCCGCGCTGCAGGGGCTGTCCGGGATCGTCGGCATGATCATCGCGATCTTCAGCCCGTTCGCCCTGCTCTACATCATCTCGTTCGTCGACGGCTTCGTCACCGGCGCGATCGCGTCCTCGGCGTCCTCTGCCCGCGGAGCCACCCGCTCCTCGGCGGGCGCGGCGGGAAGCGCCGCGAAGAGTGCCTCCCGGGCGCCCGGCAACGCCGCTGCTGCCGGACGAGCGGGACGGGAGGCCTTCGGCGTCTCGCGCAGCACCAAGGGCGCCAACGGCTCGAACCGCGGTCGGGCGAAGTCGGCCGCATCGGCCTACCGCGAGGCCCGTTCGGTACTCGCACAGCGCCGGACCGAACGCGCCGACGGTGGCGGCTTCTCGGCCCGCGCTCGCGGCCGCCGTAAGCCCACGGCCGGGGCTGCGATGCCCGGTGCCGGGATCAGCCGCCACGCCGAATCCGCCACTGCCGGGAAGGGATCCTGATGAGCACCGCCGACACCGAAACCCACGTCTACGCCTACGGCGACATCGACCGCCGGGGCAACTTCTTCGGGCTGCACTTCCCCCAGTTCATCCTCACGGTCGCTACGGCCTTCCTCGCGATCCCGCTGCTCAAGTCGGCCAGTGTCTGGGGTGCCCTGTTCTGGCTGGCGGTCATGGGCGTGCTGCTGCTGGCTGCGTTCGGGCGCGTCATGGACCGGACGATCTGGGAGTGGGTGCCGATCGCCAGCAACCGCATGGTGCAGCGCGCCACCGCGGAGGACCGCTTCGTCGGTGGCCCGCGGCCTGACTTCCCGCTCACCAATCCGGTGCTCAACGGCGCCGCCGGCCGCCTGCGTTGGCTGACCCTGCCGACGGCGGACGGGTCCGCGATCGGTGTCGTCCACGACCCCAAGCTCAAGACGTACGCCTGCACCCTGCGGGTGCGCTCGTCCTCGTACTCGCTGCTCGAGTCCTCCGAGCAGGAAGCCAAGGTGACGTCCTGGGGGCTGCTACTGGCCACCCAGACCCAGTGGAGCTCCTTGCTGGAGCGGCTGGTGTGGACCGAGCGCACCACGCCCGACTCCGGCGACACGCTGCAGCGGCACTTCGAGGCGCACTCGCAGGACCTGGTTCCGGTCGCTGTGCAGGCCTACCAGGAGTTGATCGACGACGCCGCGCCGACCGCTCAGCGCCATGAGGTGCTCCTGACGATCGTCATGTCGGCCCGCCGGGCCCGCAAGGCGATCCGCCGTGCCGGCAACGGTGACGCCGCCGCCCTGGCCGTGCTGTTCGCCGAGGCCCGGCGCTTCGAGGAACAGGTCCAGCGAGCTGGTATCGAGCCCGACTCCTGGCTTAGCCCGCGGGAGCTGGCCGCGGTCGTACGCACGCAGTACGACCCGATGAGCACCGAGATGATTAGCCAGCGCGGCCGCGGTGAGCGCGCGCTGATGATCAACGGCGAGCCAATGCCGATGCCGGCCGGGGTCGACCCGGTCGTCGCCGGGCCGGTGTCCGGCAAGGTCACCGATGACCACTACGCGACCGACGCCGCCTTCCACCGGATCATGTGGGCGTCCGGTCTCCCACGCCTGGGGATGCCGGCCGCGTTCGTCTCGCCTCTGATCCTGCGGTCCACCCATCGCCGAACGATGACGTTGGTGATGGAGCCGATCAAGAACCGCAAGGCCGAGAACCAGCTCAACCGTGAGCAGATGCGACAGTCCGGCGACGACGCCTTCCGCGACAAGCTCGGCAAGCGCACCACCCAGCGCGACGACCGGGACAAGGCCGAGACCGAACGCAAGATGGACGAGCTGCTCGCCGGACATGGCCTGCTGCACTTCTCCCTATTCGTCGCAGTGTCCACCGACTCGATGGACGAGTTGGAGGAGGCCACCGGGGAGCTGGAGACGCTGGCCAATATGAGCCGGATCGAGATCCGGACCCTCTACGGCCAGCAGTCCGCGGCCTTCGCCGCAGCCTGCCTGCCGCTGGGTCTGCCCGCCCACAGCCGCGGGATGGTGACCAAGTGACTGACCAGCACGAACGCAACCAGACTGGTCTTGACCTGCTGGACCAGATCGACCAAGAAGACCAGCCAGCACGCGGTGGCGATCGCAAGGCAAAGCGCCTTGATCAGTCGCGCCGGCGTCGCCTGGAACGGGACCAGCGGCGGGACACCGCGGCCGCCAAGCGCGAGCAACGGGAGGCCGACCGGCTCGCCCGCCGGCCCCCGCAGCTGCGGCAGACCAACCGCGACTTCGTCCCGTTCTCCGTTCCGCCGCACAAGGACACGACCGCCCGCATCCAGGGGCTGTTCCCGTTCGTAGCGGAGTCGGGCCTCACCGCACCCGGGTGGTACTGCGGCCGGAACATGCTCTCGGGTGGCAGCTTCGTGTTCGACCCCTTCTGGCTGTACAAGCTCAAGCTGAGCACCAACCCCAACGGCGCGATCTTCGGCGACGTCGGCTACGGCAAGTCCGCCACCGCCAAGCTGATGATCCTGCGCGGCCTGGTGTTCGGTATCCGCTCGGTCGTGCCCTGCGACGTCAAGGGTGAGTACGACCAGCTGTGCGCGTTCCTGGGGATCAAGCCGATCTACCTGGGCCCCGGACTGCGGAACAGGCTCAATCCTCTGGACGTCCCGCCGCGACCGGCGGGCATGTCCGACGGCGAGTGGCTGGACGAGGTCAACCGATCCAGGTCCTCGACTATGGGCTCCCTCCTGCAGGCCACCCTCAACAGAGAACTCAGCCAGTCCGAGCGCCGCCTGGTTGACGTCGGCCTGGCCGAGCTCACCGGCCAGGACCGTGGGACCGACGTCGACCGGATGGCCATCCCGACACTCCCGCTGCTCGCCGACGCCATGTCAAGCATCTCCAACGAGACCGCCAAGGCTGAGACGTTCCGCGACGCCGAGCACTTCATCTCCGAGGCGCGCGACGCCGTACTTGCCTTGCGTCGACTCACCAACGGTGATCTGCGGGGCATGTTCGACGGCCCGTCGACGGTCAAGCTGGACTTCGACGACCCGCTGTCGGTCATCAACTTGTCCCGCCTGCAGGTCGACGACGCATCGCTCGCACTGATCATGACCTGCTCGCAGGCGTGGATGGAACAAGCCCTGATGCGGCAGGACGGCGTCCGCCGAATGCTCTGGTACGACGAGTGCTGGCGCCTGCTGCGGGTCGGCAACGGCGAGCTGATCAAGCGGCTGAGTTCCCAGCAGAAGCTGGCCCGGCAGTGGGGCATCTCGAACTGGCTGATCATGCATCGCATCAAGGACCTCGCAGGCGGATCCCTGGAAACCCGCGCCATCGCGGAGGGTCTCCTGGAGGACACGGCCACTCGGATCATCTATCACCAGGACCACCGCCAGTTGGAGTTCACCCAGCAGGCCCTGGGACTGACCGACTCCGAAACCGACGAGATCGGCAACGTCCAGCCCTGTGAAGCGCTGTGGCAGCTGGACATTCAGGGCCAATCCCGCAGCTTCATGGTCGACTCCTCGATCCGCACGGGATCGCGCGAACACGGCCTCATCCAGACCAACAGCAAGATGCACGGCCAGCGCATCGACGCCGACGACTGACCCTCTTCTTCACCCCTCCCCCTGGAGACCCCCATGGCACAGAACCGTCGCCGTCAGCAGTCCGGCACCGCCCCCCTGCTGTTCATCGCCGGGGCCGGCCTGCTGCTCGCCTGCCTGGCCATCTCGGTCCAGGTCGGTACCGCCGCCGCCACCGGGCTGTTCGGCCCCGACGGCGCTCGATGGCCGACCATGGCGCAGATCCCCGGCATCGCCGTCGGGCTGTTCACCGCGGAGGATCTCGCATCGGCTTTCCCCGCCGACTTCGCTGCAGCGCTGCCCACCTCTGGGTGGGTGTGGGCGAGCTTGATCGTCAGCTGTGTCGCCGGCGTCGCCGTCTTCGTCACCGCCGCGGCGTTGTTCGGTCCACGACTCGTCCATCGGCCGGGTTTCGCCAAGCCCGGCGAGGTCAACCGACTCTTGAGCCCCGCCGCCGTCCGCCGGCGCGCGGTCCAACTGCGCCCGGACCTCAAGCGTCAGCGGAATCTCCCCGCCACGGCCGGCGGGCCTCGCCTATGCCGCTTGGCCGGCACCGGAAGCCCGATCCACGCGACCGTGGAGGACTCGGTCCTGATCATCGGCCCCCAAGGCTCCGGTAAGACCGCCGGATTCATGAACGCCGCCGTGGCCGATGCTCCGGGATCTGTCATCTCGACCAGCACCAAGCCGGACGTGCTGATGGATACCGTCGCGCTGCGGATGACCGACGGCCGGCGCGTGCATGTCTTCGACCCGCAGGAGAGCGCGCACTGGCCCGAGGCCCTTCGGTGGTCGCCAGTCCGCGGCTGCGAGAACCCCGTCACCGCGATGGTGCGGGCCGCTGGCTTCGCCGAGGGCGCCAAGACCGGCAAGGGCGTCACCAACGGCGACTTCTGGTCCGGTCAGACCACCGCGGTCCTGCGCTGCTACCTGCACGCCGCCGCGATCGGCGGCCTGACCATCTCGGACGTCCTGCGGTGGAGCCGCAACCCCCGGGACGAAGAGCCTATCTCGATCCTCCGAGAGCGCGGCGCGCCCGCGGGATGGGCCGACGAACTCCTCGAGCAGGGCACCGCCTCGACCAATCAGGTCGGCAGTGTGTGGGCCGGCGTGCGCCGCGCCTTCGACTGTCTGTCCGACCCTCGCGTGCTGCGAGCCTGCTCGCCGGGCCCGCACGAGGAGTTCTCCCCGGTCGAGTTCCTGCAGGGCGGCGAGACGCTGTATCTGCTCGGCACCAACAAGGGTCAGAGCAGCCTCGCCCCGCTCATCACGGCCATGATCGAAGACATCATCGAGGTGGCCCGCGAGCTGGCCGCCCAGTCACCCGGACAGCGACTTCCCAAGCTCCTCACCCTGGCGCTCGACGAGGTCGCCAACATCGCCCCGCTGCCCTCACTCCCGTTCGTTCTCGGTGACGGCCGAGGTCAGGGCATCCAGACGCTGGCCGTTCTGCAGAGCCTGGCCCAGGCCCGCGCACGGTGGGGCGTCGAAGAGGCCGACATCATCTGGGACACCTGCACCTGCCGGATGATTCTCCCCGGCATGGGCAACCAGAAAGACGCGAAGATGATCTCTGACCTGCTCGGACAGTTCGACGAGCGGGTGCCCCGCTCGATCGCCGGCGGGAGGAACGGCAGCCGTACCGGGCACGACTACCGGTCCCGCGACGTCATGGCCATCCACGAGATCCGCGGCATCCGGCCGGGCCACTGCCTGGTCATCTACCGGCATCTCGACGCGATCCGCGGACAGCTGATGTTCACCTTCAAGCGCCCCGACAGGGCCCGGTTCGAGGCCGCGCACCGTGAGGCGCAACAGATCATCAGTACCCGCCAGCTCCCGGCCGGCTCGCTGACTGCCGAACCCGTGGCGACCCCGCTGTGACCGCGGCCGCCGACCTCTCACTGGAAGCGGTGTCCGAGGTCCTGACCGACCTCGCCACGCAGCTCGAGCTGTTCCTGCGCGTCGACGCAGACCGGGCAACACAGCTCGGGGACCTCACAGAGCGAGTCGACAACCTCCAGGAGGCGGTGCGCCGCCTGGTTGACCGCGCGGCCACCCCGACGACTCCCGCGCCGGCCGTCGCGGCGCCGACGGTGCGGAGGTGGCGGCGCTGGGCGGACCAAACCGCCGACGAGCGCCGCCAGGCCGCCACCGACCTACGCGAGTGGGTCGACTGGCTGATCACCTCGTACCGGATCCCACTCGGCGCGCTGCCGCCGTGCTGGTGGCAGCACCCCGGCCTGGTCCACGAGCTCACCGCGCTGTGGTGGGCACACCAGTCCGCTTACCTACCCGACAACGCCCCAGAAGCCGCCCTGCAGTGGCACGAAGCGCTCGCTCGGGCCGTCGTACGCTGGCCAACCACCCACGGCGGCTGCAAGGAGACGCACCTGTCGTCGCGCATCACTCACCGGGTGACGTCCGACGATTTCAACACCAGCCAGTGGCCCTAAGGCCATCTAGCTTCCAGGCTCGGACAAGAAGTAGAACTACGCAAATCATCCGTCGACGCTTCTCGTGGTGACGTACTACCTAGCAAACCCGACGCCTCCCCATCTTGAAATCGCTCCTCTCTACTTGCCGGGGATCGTCGTCACGCTCCCCGCCTAGCTGACGCTGCCGATTGCCCTGGCGAGGGCATAAATTGTGCTACAGAGCATGGCCGTGATGCAAATGGCGCCAATTATGGCAGCCCTGCCAAAGTTTCTATGACGACCGTCTTTACTACCATTTTCCAAAAGCTGTAGAGGCACAGCACCCAAACGAGAAGGGCGATTGAGGCCACAACGAGCAGCACCCAAACGGAGATCGACCACCCTCTAGGCAGCTCGAGGAAGCGGTCGACGTCCAAAGAACCTGCTGATGCGCGGTTTCGGAGGAGAACAACGACTGTTCCCAGGGCCACGATGCCCATACAAGCGGCTACTGTGCCGACCGAAGCAACCGCCACACCCCAGAGCGGTGGATTCTCCTTGCGGCGATTCTCGCTACGGCGAATGAACCCCTGAACTGTCGATATAACGAAAGCAGCTCCGACAAGAAAGCCGAAGGGCACTAGGACGACCAGCGTATTGAAGGGCGTGTAGCCACTCAACACGGCTGCTAGATACGCTAGGAAGGCTGCCGTAAGGGTCGCAACCGTACGTGCATATATCTCACGCCAAAGCGCTTCCGTTCGATGCCATGCCAAGAATATGGATAGTTTGGAAGTACGATCGCGTTTCTCAAGCGGTTCCGGCGGATCCGCCGCAGGCGGTACCGCCGGAGTAGCATCGCTCATAATTGGATGGGCTTTCTCGCGGCATCACGGCTGGACCACAGGGACACGCGAGGGCTACAGACCTGCAATCCACCGGCGAAGCACCCGTCGAACCCGATTGGAGTCGGCCGCAATCTTCCGCTCGCAGTTCATCGCCCACTCGCTCGAGTAGCGCTCTCCGGTGGTGGGGTCGACGAACGGGAATTGCGCCTCCTCGGACGCGGTCCAGCGAGTCTCGCCCGCCGCAGTAGGCGCCTCGCGATACGCGGCCGCCGCGGCGCGGTCGGCCTGCTGCGCGGCGTAGCGAGCTCCGCCGCCGTCGCCCGCCTGCCACATCAGATGGCTGCGTGCGCGGGCGTTGCGCGCCTCGTTCTGCGCCCGACGGGCCTGCGAACTCTGCTTGGTCATGTTCCTGCTCCTTCCACGTCGGGGATCTCAGCGTCCCCCTATTGTCAAGCCATGAGGCGCTGGATCTCCCGTGATCAGCGTCGAGCCGTGCCGGCGGACGACGAGGCGACCAGGGCCACCGAGACCCGCTTCTATGAGTTGTGCGCCGCGGCCGGGGTTCCTCGCGGCACCGCAATCGTTCGGTTCCTCCCCGGTCAGCGGACGATCGCTTCGGTGCAGAGAGCCCCCGACGGCTCGCCGCTACTGCTGGTCAGCCGAGCGGTCGTCCACGCGCCCACCGACCAACGTGATGTCGTGTTGGCGCACGAGGTGGGCCACCTGGCCCTGCACCACCTCGCCGGCGACCGGTCTCAGCGACTGCTGGGACGGCTCGGCGTCGTGGGCGTGGCCTTTCTGACCGCGTCGGTGGTGGTTCTGGTGGGTCTTACCTGGTCTCAGATCACGACCGGCACGTACAGCCACCTCGGGGCCTACCAGGGCCTGATCTTGGCCGTGACGGGCTGCGTGGTGATGGCTGGCCGTGCTCGCCGCCGGGAGCTGGCGGCCGACCGGTTCGCCGCTCATCTCGGCCACCCGTTCACGACGGCGACGATCAGCTGGGAGAAGTCGTTGGGGCGACGTGACGTCGCGGCGTGGGAGTCGTTGCTGACCGAGCACCCGCGGTGGGCGGAACGGCTCCGCGCGGCCGCGGCCGCCACCCCGGCCCCGTAGCGGGCCGGCTCACTCGCGTTCGAGCTCGACATCGGGGTCAACGGACTCCCGCGACCATCCCGCTCCGCGCCTCGCTTCGGCGTTCCGCGCCACTGTGGACTGAGCAGCGGCTCGAGCGGAGTCCGCGAGTTGCCGGGCTGCCGTCACAGCTCCACCGGCAGCGGCCGGTCGACCGGCCATGGCGCGGTGCGCTCGTACGGCGAGTTCCTGCGCGGCCAGGCGCCCCAGGTACCGGGTCTCCGACGACGAGCCTTCCCACTCGCGCCACTGCTCGGCCTGGTCGACCAGCACCTCGTGGCGGGCTCGGGCCTCGGCGACGACACCCTCGGCAGCGCGGAGCTGTTGCCGGGCGTGTTCCAGCTCCTCAGGTCCGGATGCGGACGGCCGCCTCCAGGCCAACCTCGGCTTCGCGAGGGCTGCCCGCTGCGCGGCCTCCGCGGCTGCGGAGGCGTCGGCGACCATGACCTCGGCGAAGCGCAGCTCGATGGTGACCACGCGGAGTTCCGCCGCCGGGTTGACCGGCGCCTGCGACTCCACGTCTTCCGCGCGGGTGACCATTGCGCGTAGACCGGCGTCGCTCATGACGCGCAGCGTCCGTCCGTGTCGGGCCTCGATGACGGCTCGGCGCGCGTCCTCCCACACGTCCCGGGTGGCGCCGTCTGCGGTCGGCCTGGACCCGATGGGATCTGCGCCGGTGGGACTGGTCGGCTCACCGATCAGATCGCGGTACGCGGCGACTCGGCGGGCTTGGTCTCGCCAGATCGCGAGCTGGTCGGGATCGGCCGGCAGCGGTCCCAGCGCTGCGCGCCAGAGCTCGTGGTCGGCGACGGCCCTGTCGGCCAGCTGCTGTTCGCGGGCGTCCATCGCGGCCGCGATCTCCTGTAGAGCGGTCGACTCGGAGCCGCCGGGGATCCGCCGCGTCCACGTGGGCCGTTCCTGCGGGTCGGTGGTCGAAGCCGGCGGGGAGGCGTTCTCGGTCAGCCGATGCAGGCGCCAGTGGACGACCGCGGCGGGGTCCTGCGCGTCAGCGAAGTCGCGTTCGCCGATCGCTTGACTGAGGACGGTGTCGACCGACCATCCCCGCTGTTGCAGGTCGCCCAGCTGCTTGGCCAAGGTCGGCCAGGCGTCGCCCGAAGTGATCCGACTGGCCAGGTCCGGGCCGCCGGCCCGTTGCAGGGCGCCGCGCCAGCGGCCGACCTCGTCCTGCTCGGTCAGGTCGGTCCAGTAGCGGACGAGTTCGCGGAGCTGGACCTGTTCCTCGCGGGCCTTGGCGGCGAAGTCGGTGACGCTCAGGTCCTGGTCGCGGTCGGCGCCGACGATCTTGGCGAGCACGCTGACGGCGTGCTT
Organism: Agapornis pullarius; assembly: GCA_034783915.1. Lineage (NCBI taxonomy): Eukaryota > Metazoa > Chordata > Aves > Psittaciformes > Psittacidae > Agapornis > Agapornis pullarius. Next base: position 5,138 of record JAVKLG010000023.1, on the reverse strand, counting down.
GTCGGGTCCGAGGTGGTACTGACGGTCGTCGCTGTTGACCGTCGGGACGAACACGTGATTGCTCACTCGGCCACGCGTGATGGCCACGTAGAGGCCGCCGGCGGTGGAGGACTCGGACTGAATCGCGTGGCACCGGTCGACGGTGCGTCCCTGCGCGCTGTGGACGGTGCCGGCGTAGGCGAGCTGCACGTTCTTGGCGACGTAGTCGGCGGGCAGGACCGCTTCGTCTTCGGCGGCCGCGCCAGTGCGGCGGACGACGAGGTCACCGCTCTTGTCACGTCGGATGACGGTCCAGGTGTCTCGGTTGGCGACAAACCCGTCGCCGGCGCCCAGGTCGCGGTCGTTCAGTCGCGTCACGATGCGGTCGCCGACGCCGGCGGTCGTGCCGTCCCGCAGCGTTACCCCTGCCTGTTCGACGAGGCCGCGGGCGACCAGCGCGGCGCGGGCTTGGCCGCACAACGTGCTCGCCTGTTCCTCGGTGTCGGTGATGAGCAGTGCGGCGTCGGGGTTCTTCCAGTCCTTGAGTGCGGCGGTGAGCCATCCGTCGTAGGCGGAGGCGACCATGTCCTGCTCGGTGCCTCCGCGGATGCGGCCGTGCTGCTCGTACAGGTCCAGCGCGTGCTCGTCGCGGTCCCGGAGCATGAGGGAGGCGTCGGCCTCCCACTGCCGGATCGACCCGTCGTCGTCGCGGAACCGGCGGACCGTAGACAGTCGGGAGGCGTTGGCTTCGCGGGCCAGCGTGCGGAACATGCCGCCGGCGCCGACCGCGCCGAGCTGCTGGTCGTCGCCGACGAGCAGCACGCGAGCGCCCGCCTTCTCGGCGAGGGCGATGACGCTGTCCAGTTCGCGGGTGGACGCCATGCCCGCCTCGTCGACGATCAGCAGGGTGTCGGCGGTGATGACCCAGTCGTCGTGCACCTTCTTGCGGGACTGTTCGTAGAGCAGCTTGGCGAGGTTCTCGCCGCGGCATCCGACCTCGGCGCCGAGCACGCGGGCGCCGTTCTGTGATGGCGCGAGCGCCATCACCCGGCCGCCGGACTCGGCCCATGCCTGGGCCACGGCGCGCTGTGTCCAGGTCTTGCCGGTACCTGCCGGCCCTACCAGGACGGACACTCGGCGATCGGTGCAGACTGCCGCCGCGACCGCCTCTGCTTGCTCGCCGTCCAGGCTCCCGCCGGCGACGACGTCGGCGACGACCGAGCGGTCGACGGCGCGTGCCCCGGTTCGGTCGAGCGAGTCGATGAGCCGACGCTCCGCCGCCCACGTGGTCCGCAGGGCGTACCGGGTGACGGCGTGCCGGTGGTAGACACTCTGCCCGTCAGAGACGCGGATCGTTGTTCCGCGACCGCTGATGATCGGCTCCGGCGTGGCCGCTTCGACCAGTCCACCGGTCAGCGCGGCTTCCTGCGCGGCGTCGACGAACGTCTCGTACGCCTCCCGGGACTCGCCGGGATGGACCGGCGCGACACGGTAGATGGCCAGCCGCAGGTGATGCTCGGACCACACGTTGCGCCCCTCGGCGACCAGCTGCAAAGACGCGTCGGCAGTCTTCGCGACGGCGTCATCAGGGCGCGGCTGGGGTTGCCGCTGCCGGGCTGCCTCCCGGGCCGACCGCAGGATCTGACCTGCGTCCAGCCCTGCGCGTCGCAGCTCCCGACCCCACCGCTTGGCCGCTTCCTGCGTGGACTCCGGGCCGCCCTTGGGCTGCCGGGTGGCGAGGGTGACACGCTGGGCGAGGCGCTTCCACGCGCGGCGACCCAGCCGGGTGCCAGCGGGCTTGACGGTCGCCGCGGTGCCCAGGATTGCCGCGCGTCGCTTGCAGAACAGGTCGACCGCGGCGCGGGGAACGCCGACGACTTCGCGGATCGGGGACCCCTCGCGGGGTTCCATGACCACGCCGAGCGAGGCGTTGAGGTTGCGCTCCAGAGCGGTCTCGTACAGGGCGCGGGCCCCGACGGACGCCTGAAACAGGGCGGCCCCATCCAGGGTGCGCCACTTGCCGTCCTCGCCCTGGACCCGGTTCATCACCAGCGCATGAGTGTGGATCGACGGGTCCTTGTCACGGGACATGCGGTGCTCGAACGCGGCGACGATCAGTCCGTTGCCGTCGATCTGGCGGACCCCGCCGGCCCCGGCCCGGGTGAACCCGGCGTGTTCCTCGAGGTAGGCGATCGCCTCGCTGACCGCGTCGACGTGGGCCTGCCAGACCTTCTCGCGTTCGTCGCCGGCCGTGGCCCAGAGCACGCTGACCGACTTCGCCGGCTGGAACGTCAGCTCGTACGCCGCGACGGCTTGTTTGTCACCCTTGGCCAGCTCAGCCCGTCGTACGTGCTCGCGGTCCGCGTCGCTGGCATCGCCCGGCAGATCCTCCAGGGCTTTGGCGATGCGGGTCTCCGCGGACTCGTACCGCGCGTACCGGCGGCCCAGCTGGAGCGAGGAGTCCAGTCGGCGCAGCGCTCCCTGCGGGATCTTCGCCACGCTCCCATGTCGGGCGGCCAGCTCAGCCAGACCCTGGGCGTACAGACGGTCAGCGTCAGGATGGGCGCCCGTTCCCAGGATCGAGTCGAGCTGTTCGGTGCGCACCGCGCCGGAGACGCCCAGCCCATCGACGCCGCGGCCGGTCCACCGTCCCTGCGACTCACCACGCGCGATCCCGCCGGCGAAGTACCCGCTCGCCGTCGCTTCGTCGATCTCGCAGAAGTCCTCGACGCCCGTGGCGACCTGCTCGGTCAGGTACCGGTGACCCGACCCGGCCCCCACCGTCCGCAGCGTCAGCACCGCCGCAGCCTACCGCGGTAGTCACCCCATGATCACTAATAGTGCAATGGGGTGTGCTGCGTTCAAGGTCTTTGTAGTTGGGGTTCGCGTGCCGCGTCCGTCAGAGGTTCGATCGCGGTTCCTGGGTGGGCGGTCGCGTCCGTCAGACACTTCGTCGGGCAGGCGGGTTGACGCCATCTCGGCGTCGTACCGTAGGCCCATGACGAGTCGTAACGCGGTACGGGAACTGGACCGGTTGGCCGACGCTCGTGCGCAGCACGAGGCGAAGATGCGGGCCGAGTTGGCCCTGATGGACCGGCTGAGCAAGGCGCAGGAGCGGCTCCAGGCCGCGCAGTCCGAGCGGGCGGTAGTGATCGCCGCGATGGTGAACTCCGGCGGGGTCGGCTGGGTAGCCGGGCTGCTGGGCCTGCGGGATGCCGAGGTGACCGCCATCGTGAAGTCGGCGCCCACCGACGCTGCCGCTGGGCTGCTCGACGACGCGGCAACTGCGCCCGCTCGGCGACGTAAGTCGCGCCCCGGTCCGCATGAGGCGGCTAGCGACGCCCCCGCCCTGAGCTCCGTCGCGGACGGCGAGATGTCGCCCACTCTCCAGGCCGCCGGTTAGTCGTAACCCAGACAGGGTGGAGCAACGATGAGCATCGCCGACCAGACACCGCCTGACCGCCAGCGATGGGACACCGACTCCCGAGCTGCCGAGGCGGATTTCAACGCCGGTCGCCTCGAGGAGTTCCGCGAAGACATGCGCGCAGAACTCGACGCCGAACGGGCCGTCTCCGGGCCGACCGATGCGCAGATCCTCTGGGATCGGCGTAACCAGGTGCGGGACGAAGTCGCGCGGGTGTTCCAGGAGCGCGACTTTCTATCTTGGCCCGAAGCCGCGTCGATCGGCGAGGCGTACGCGAACTCGGTCAGCGACGACTACCTCCGGCAGCCCTGGTCAGAACAGCGTCTCGACGAGGCGGTCACGGGCGCTGGACAGCTCGAGAAGCAGAGGCGGGCGTCGGCGGAGTGGGCGGCGAGTCCACGGACTCTGATCGGTAACGCGTTCAGGGATCTGCCGGTGCGCGAAGCAGACCGGTACGCCCCAGCGGAGAGCCGCACGCTGCCCGAGTTGCCGCTCAACCCCGACCACGCCGTCCGCGTCCCGGTGCATCCCGATCCCGATCGGGACAACTGGTTCCGTCTTGAACAGGGGCGCCGGAGCCGAGAGGCTGCGGGGCAGCAGGTCGAATACCGCGATCGCGGCCTGTACGACCGCGCGTACGAGAATCTGCGACGGCAGTACGAGTCGTATCGATCGGCGATGGCCGAGGTCGCTCGCACCGGACCCGCCCCGCAAGTGCCGGCGTGGCAGCCGGCCGCCGCGCCGGGCTGGGAAGTCGAACCGGGCCGCCCCAGCTGGGAACAGTCGGCGATCGCGACGCCGCCCGCAGCGGCTCCGTCCTCAGCAGCCGGCTCGGCGGTGAGTCGGCTGCGCGCGCTGGTCACCCGGGTGCAGGCGGTCAACTCGGCGCCGACCAACGCGGTGGCGGCCGGCGCCGTCGAGGCGTCGCGCGTGCTGGTCGAGCAGACGCGTTCCGCGGTTGCACCCCCAGCCGAGCAGTCCGGCACCCGGGCTACGCCGTCGTGGGGCCCGTCAGCTGACGCCCAGCCGCAGCGGGAGATCGACCATGGACGCTGAACGACTCGGTCCGGCGACAGACGATCGAGCGACGAAGAAGCGACGGGGCGGTCACCGCGCTGACGCGGTGAACGACAACCGGGATCAGAACCGTCGACTCCAGGAAGAGCAGGAGTTGGCCCGCGCGGGCCAGGTCATCGACGATGCGGAGCACGTCACCAGGACCGTCCAGGGCGCCGTCATCGCCGGCGACGTCGAGCCCGCAGACGCAGCATGGGCGGCTCAGGCGCATGCTCAGGTCCGGCGAACGGCGACGACCGTGGCCGGTCGCGACCCAGGTCTGGCGCTCCGGGCCAGACAGGTCGCCGCCCGGGCGGACGAGGCGAGACATTCGGCCGAAGTCGACATGGAGATGTGAGCTGGGCGCAGCGCTGCCGCCGTCCGGCTCGTGCGGGGCCGGCGGGCGGGCGCGTTCGTTGTCGGCGATCCCAGTCAGGATGGTGCCGTGTGGATCGCCATCGACCCTGACCGTCCTCGCAGGCGCGTCGCTTTCGGCGACGAAGACGCCGCTCGTCGACACGCCAAAGGGTTGACACCGCCTTGGGTCGTGTTGGCCGCCGACGATCCGCGGATCGTCCGCCGGCAGGAAGCCGACAAGCGGAAGCATGAGTAGGCTCGCGTCGAGCGCCGTCCCGCCGTAATACTGGGTGAAGCTGTTCTGCACTGTGTCGTAGCCCTG
>JAVKLG010000022.1:0-20777 GCA_034783915.1 Agapornis pullarius | reverse complement strand
ACTGGGAAGAATTCCAAATCATAAGCACCATCAAGCCGGTACCACTCATCTATTACACCGCGTGCAAAGCCCAGAACCCTTGGATCATCAAATATGCAATAAGAATTTAATTCCGGAGTAATCCGCCGAGTTTTACATCATAAGAGACATCAAATGTTTTCTATAAAGTATCCCAGGGCAATTCGAGTTAGACATACGATGCGGTTGATCAGCCCTTTTAGATAAATATTTCGTAAGCCGTAAGAGGTTCAGACGTGCCCCAGGAGAGAAAGGTGTTATTGGATGAACCAGTTTGCCGGGTCGAGCCGGAAATTCTATTCCAGCGCAGCACACTGAACTGCCAATGAAGTAAATTTAATGATGTTGGTTAGATTTTGTTAGTGGAACACGAGGTCTCACTCGATAATGGTACCATTTCTCAAGCCAGCTCCACCCTGTTTCTTATCGTCGGGGGAACGCTAAGCTTTCCAAACATGCTTCCGGTAACTAGTTTAGTATGGAAATAGAGATGTAGCGTTGTAAAAGGCGACTGGCTCCACAAGAAGGGCAGACGGCAGGGAAACCGGACTATATACTTCACAAGAGCATATATAGCTTCCATGCCGTTAGACCCGGGAAGCTGCTGAGTATTTAAACTCTTCCCTGTCGGCCTCCACTGGCACATCCCCCGCCGGCCCAAACTGGACAGCCACATCCAGTATGAGCGCTTTCCGGTCGCTGCCGATGACCGGCATCCAGTTACACTTTTCCGTCCAAATACGATGCGGAACCTGTATCATTAGAAGGATCTCGTCCGTTTGTATGTTTTGGAAGTCAAAGGACATCAAACGCTCCTTGTGATATTTTTGCAGCCTCACAAAAGGGCCTGCCAGAATCCTCATCCGATCGTCAAGCCTGTACTTGCGGCGGGAAGAACGAACCACTGTCGATATGAGTAAGCAGGTCTTCCATGTATCATAGTCGACGAAGTCCAGAATCCGGTCGTACAGCTCTGGCGGGAGAATGCCTGCCGATTTGGATGCTGCGCGGCGGCTCGCGGCGGCTTCACAAAAATTAACGAGCGCCGCGAGCCCGGGGAACTGGCTTTTTCAGTCTTCGTATTGTCCCTGTGCAATTTGACTCCATGATGAGGTCACCGCGCTGATGCTGGATCTTCATCCCAGGCTTCAGGTCTGGTCGGTTGCGCGGATGTGTGTCACAACTGCACGCAAAGGCGAGAGATCAACAGGATTGCTGACTTCAACGAATGGTTCCATGTCATCGTCAAAAGAAACCTCTGGAATGGCCGCTTTAAAGAGCGATAGAACGACGACCTGAAAGTTGGCCTGTCCATGCTTGACGCCCCAACTAACGGCGTGATGGCCTCACCGTCAATCACCAGTGCAAGGCTGACGAGCACGTCCCCGAGCCAGTATATCGTCTCCGTAGGCTACACCCCTGGAGGCTCGCCCGGTCGATGGGACAGGGATCCAAACCCCAGTAACGGAGCGCTATCGCCAATCCACTCTTCGCCAAGCCATCCAGGTGACTTGTGTAAGTGGTTCGACGTTCAGTCCCACGATTGGCAGGTTTGAGGGCTACACAACTGTGCGGGAAAAGAATGGAATTTGGCCTGGCCAGACTCAATTGAGATGAGAGCAAAAGTCAACTCGCGAAAGGGAAATGAGTTTGGTACCCACTCCCTCCCAAATCTAATAATCTCGTCCTTATACCGTCTCTTCGGAGTTGTTTGAAGTTGCCCTTGGAGTCATACTCTTGCGCAACGTCCACAGTTCACCGTTCCCAATCCACCGCTCTCAGCCCATAATTTACCGTCCTCAGTTCATTACTCAACTGTCATCTAAGGCCAATTTGTCCGCCTCAGTTTCGGGCGGCTCTGTACCCGCAAACCACTTATGATCCTGTTTATCATAATACTTAGCCTGCTAGCTATGGCTGTCTTTACTTTACGTTCTGTTGCACCCTTTGGTAGAAGCTTATCCACACTGATGATAAGTTGGTTCGAAGAAAAGTGATTTGATTTCTTTCTCGAATATTTTGTTGATGTGGTCGGTGCAAAAGAAGAGAGTGCCAGAGGTCATTTTTGGCACGCAAGCTAGAGGATAGAAGGTTGTGGAACTCGTTATCGCTTCAATCCCAGTTCGAAACTCTCTTTATTGTGTCCACCAATTGTTGGCCATGAAAATCATAAATTAAAAAGCAAAATAGGGCCTCCGGCCAAACAATTATTGAAGTGCAGAGATCATGTTTCTCAAGGACTCCATAATGTTATGCAGACAATCACCTAATTTCTCGTAAATGTTGATAAGCGCGGATTGAACCCAGTCAAAAATGTCCCAAAATATGCTTTCGATGCTTCCCCACACACCCGCAAGAAAGTCGACTATGGATTGCCAAAACCCATTGTTTGGAGGCGGGCCATGATTAGGCGCGTCATCATCAGACGGGCCACCATCATCTCTGAGCGCCATATTGCCCTCACAAAATGAACTTCGGCACCGCTTACCTGCTCTAGGATTTGCCTGGTTAAGACAAATACTCGCCCTAGGTCGCCGTTGCCATGCTGCACATCCATACATGCCACAAACGTATTGTTGCCTGTCAACCTACGTGCAAAACGCGTTGCACGGACAAGGAACAGTACACCCGGCTTGCCTTGACCTCGTTTTGCTAAAGAGCGCGATTGCCACTTCGGTGGCTTTTAAACCGCATAAATTACCTGTAGAAGCAACCAATGGCTCTTTTGTCCCCAGTGTGTCACCGTTGTGTTTACCGATCGATCATCATGGACGCTGGAAAGGACGAACGCCCCCGAACGCTCTGGTTTGGGAAGGAAGCGTCCTCCACTCCCATTACGGCCTCATCGGGGCCAATTAATTACGCCTCTTCTGGGCCGCTGGCAGCGTCTTCCACGATACAAGGAAAAGATTCGGGGCTATCGCAGAGAAACGACTACAGTCACTCATCAAGGATCCGTCCAATTGTGGATCAAGATCCATGGACTATATACGAAGCGAGGGCCGACGTGTGTTATGGCCGAGATGTCACGCTGGCTCGGCATCGCAAGTGTCAATTGGAGATAGTCCATATTCAACATCTTCGTCCAATGGAGCTGTCTTCGGCACACGCTCTCGTGAAGACAATCGACCAATTAGCCCATCAAAGCTTTCCTCGTCTGCTCGACTTCTATCATCATGGCGGGCACTGCTTTTTGGTGTGGGAGCCGGTCGAGTTGTCCGTCAACGAGATTTTGGCATCGAGATGGCGGATCGAGAAGGTCGAGCTGGCGCAGATTGTCTGGCCGGTAAGTCATGTCTTCCTCCAGGCGCGCAACAATGGAAGCGACTGGTGACAACTCGAAACAGATCCTCAAGGGCATCAAATTTCTTCACGATCGCGGGAGAGCGTTGGCCACACTGGGCCCAGAAGCGATACTGCTGACCGAGACCGGAGGAGTAAAAATCGGTGCGCTACGCCTTAGTGTTGCCCCTTGAGAGTAGCCTGTTAAACTAACTATAACACTAAAGCCGGAGTCGAAAATAGCTGCCAACTTGAGCCTTTGGATATGAATGCACCGACCTTGAAGCTGACAGCCCTCGCGGCTATCGTCGAGAATCTGCTGAGTGAAAACGGAAAAAATGTCCAGTGGAGTTCTGAGGCAACAGGCCTTGTCCGCAAACTGACAGAGAACTCTCTGGACGATTTGCTAAGAGTATATTTATAGTCTTACGTCTCTTCGCAGCTCTCGCTAACGGGGAAACTAGGACCCTTTCTTTGCGGAGATGGAGGGTGAAGGCGGCTTGAAGTTACTTGTCGGGATTATCAACCGAACCGCGCACCACAACATTAAGCTCCTGGACCCCACCCAAAGATGATGTATGGAACTTTCTACAAGTTCAGACGCCAAAATTCCTTACTAGCGGTTTGCCGATGAAAAGGGAGCCCGCACAAGATGAGCGAGTCTTTGGATGTCCGGATGCCCAATGATGGGCTAAGGCGAGGCGCACAAGGACACAGCCAGCAAAACGTTCTATTTGGTAGCAAGACCGTGTTACAACCCAGCTCTCCTCATAGCCTTTGTCGTTCTAGTGTTTGTTACGAGACCTCCGTAATGGTGTGCTAGGGCTCGATACCTAGTCGTCTTATCCTGCTGCTCAGTTAGTATTCGTAGATAGTTCAGAAATCTATGATCAACACCGTTTTGATCAGATAATGTAACACTTGGTATATCGCCCCGGCCAGGCTCCGTAGTGTATCCGATGGGTTAAGGTAGGTGAAGGTCACAAAAGTAGAACCAGGCCAACTGTGCTCGTAAGCAGAGTTGCTGGTTAAGTGCACTCGAGTCGAATTAGAAATGTAACCAATGCTTGATTAGCTAGATTGATCGCAAATAACTAAGTACATGAATGAGTGTCCTTATATATCTTTCCAGTTGGTCCATCGTCTTGCTCTGCATCGATCTGAGCATCTCGTTCAGCAAGCATTGTTTTAGTCACGGATGTATCATCCTGTGAACGATCAATTATTGAAGCGCCGATAGTGATATTTTCCAACCGAATCCCGTCGATCTTAAAATACTTTGCGGGCGTCGAACCCCTTCTACCTTTTTTTTTTTAAAGTGTTTTGTTAGAAGATGCTTAGTGCTATTACTAAGTTTAGTTTTTGTAAAGCAATCGCATAATCGTAAACACTCATTTCCTTCCAGCTCAACTGTAGATGTTGTTTTTTCGTTCTCGCTGCTGCATGGAAACCAGGAAGAATTTCGAATCTGATAAGAGCCACGGATGCCCCACGGACAGACAAGTTGGCTATCCTGTAATCTTCAATTACCTATTTGAATAACCTCATCTTCAAAATAGGACACAGGGCACAATTTTTAGAGAACAAGTCGTTCAACGGGCGACAGCCGTACGAATTCCGAAAATAGCAGACCTAACTCGACGTGTTCCTTTCTCACCCACCGGTTGGTCTAGACCACGTTGAAGGTATCCATGGTAGAATTGGAAGCTAAAAATGGCTTTCAGCGCCTGTTGACTGCTTCGCTTGAGGTCAATGACAAGCGGATATAAAAATGGCAGGCATGGTTCAACATGTAATTTGGTTCTGTAGACCTGGTAGTTTTTTTCAGGGTTGACAAAGCCAACAAGATGTAGCCGACTTCCCGCGGATCAGTGAGAGAAAGTCTGTATCTATTGGGAACTCTCGGCCCTGGACCATAGCAGGGCTCATGCGATAGCGCGCATACCGTACTTTAAGCGCGGCTAGTCGATGAAGCGCGTCTCTGTCTGGGTGATCCAGTATGATTTTCAAGGGACGGGTGATAAAGTTGGTGTCTAGCACCAAAGACTCATAATCCATACCTCCCCGAAAGCATTCGACAGCATGCATGACTGCCGTGTACAGAAAATAATTTCCGCCTTGGAGGTTCTGCAAGATATTCGAAATTAGTCGACGGTCCAAGCCAGCTTTGTCTTTACCTACCCGGGCCATGGAGATGTATTTCTCAGCTTCAATTGGGAACTCACACAGAAAACGGAATAACGAGAAGCTGAGTCGATCATGGTAGGACTGAAAAACCGTAATTGCTGCGGATGGGGCTCACACAGCATGCTGCACCCAGTCATCGAGATGGAGATGCTTGAGCAGGCACCAGTTATCTCGCAGCAGCCGCGTGAGCATGCTTCCAGTGTCTTCGTTGTCTAAGAAGGCCGTCCACGGCATCTGTTGGTCATCCCCGTTTTGCTGGATAAGGGAATTCGTTCCATTCCTTCCGTCACTTGTTATCCCACTCTGTATTTCGCTGCCATTTCCATGCTCTGACGACCATGGAAAGCTGGAGGCCTCTTCAGCGATCGGTGGCATTTCAACGTGGCTTTTGATTTCTAAAACTGACACTTAGTAATTTTTCAACCGGCAAGTCATTCCAAGCCCTGTATGTTTGAACGTGACCGACCTTCAGAACTAGACATATTCAGAAATTAGGCAAATAAAGGAAAAGTGATCTTTATAATACACGAAAATCACGCTTTGGCGTTGGAGAATAAATTAGGAGGTTTGAGGAACTGCATAGTGGCCCTAACTGGGTTTTAAATTATTTTTTTTTCTTCGCAGTAAGCCAGGATAGGTAGCTTTCAACATCAGAGAAAAAGTATCCATTTAGTTTGACAGTGGCCCTTCCACGTAAGGAAAAGTACAGTACTGAGCATGGCGCCCCTGGTTGGTGACTACCGGATTGAACTGGTATCCAACTTTGTTTTATTCGGATTCGAACGTCAGTAAGCTGTTACTCTGCTGTCAATTTTGGTAGAAAGCCTTGGTATGGAACAGTGCCAGAGAAATGGGCAAAAATGGTAGAGATGAGTGGAAGACACTCGAATGTGCTATAGCCTTTTTTTTTTTTTTTTTTTTCAATTTTTTTTGCCTCTATAGGGGAAAATTTCAAGTCACGGTCACCTGTTCAGATGTTCAACCTTAGGTCTTTACTGGTCATTTGCCCGCTTGCCGTCTCCCATGTGGCCTCCACTTTTTCCATTCGTTCCTAAAGTTTTGCCCAGGTTTCCTTCCAGCGTCCTTCACATTTTTATACCACATTCAACTGGCCCCACGGGGCATCTCCATGCCATTCTCGCGCGATACCATGAACTTGAGCGAATTGGTAAGATGTTGAAGAGCAGTTGGAAAGCATAAAGTGTACTTGTGTTTGAAACTGTTCTCGGAGTCATTCTCTTGCGCGACCGACCTCAGTCCAACGCCCTCACTTCACCGTCCTCACCTCAACGCCTTTAACTCCCTCTTTATCGTTCTCGATTTTCACCCACAACCTCGTCTCATTTCCTCAATACAATTTTCTTTTATCACAGTTCCTCTTCTGCTGCCCTAAGCGATGAATACTAGTAAATATACAGTTAGTATGTAAATGACGCCTCTTGGAAAGCTTTAACATGTTTTGTAATTTGCAGCAATTTACGTATCGATTTGCTGTACGTGTAAAGATAACTATTGCCATCTTCGCTGTGGCTATCCTCACTCAAACGAAACCTGTCAGCCCATACTCAGACAAAGATCTGACCAAATGGCTCAGGGGCCTCACCATCTCGATAATATCTTTCCAAGCTGCCGGCCAGATCATCACATCCAAGCAGAAGAGCATTTGACCACAACTGACACCATCTCCTCGGCCTGCTGCTTCGAGCCTGATAGAGTTGAATCATAGGACATAGAGTGTTTAGAGTTGGAAAAAGAGTGTGTCTTGACAGGGCTTTGTTGAGGACGTAAATGTCTACGGAGTGGTTAACCACTTGAATGTTTTTGGCTTTGGATCCTCTATCCTCAGATGTGCGGAAATGGTGACAGGGAATCAATCATCTCCAGTGTAAATGCATTTTCCCCAAATATAGATAGCAGTTGTTGCTAGCTATATTGTAGGAGATAATCTCGCACCTCAAATTGGTTCCTATGGTCTATTCCTTTCAATTTTGTTTCATCGCTCCTTACTTCAATCAATATCGGCCTGCTAGTTCAGATCACATATCCTTTGACAACCTCCCCCACCAAAAAAGAGCTAACAGACAGCTCTAATCTAATCCAGCTGCTACAGCTCGATGACTCAAAGTAACATCGACATTATCCTGCCGCACAAACCATAAATGGGAAAAGTTCCAACTACTATTTGGATCAGCCAGCTGGATCTAATAACTGTTTGTCAGCAAAAACCATGCATAACTAATTATATATAAAATGAGTGCTCTGGACATACCTCGTACTTTGCGAAAAGTGTGGCAACCACCTTATCACTCTCCATCTCACTCAGGCTTTTGCCAATGCAGGACCGTGACCCGGCCCCGAATGTCAAAATTGCACGGTTCATATGCGCCAACCGGGCCTGGAATTGGGCTTGCATTTCATTGGAACCCTGTAACCATCTGTCAGGGACAAATAAGTCACTATCAGGACCAAAGGTTTCCAGGTCCCGGTTGACTACCCAGGGGTTCATGCCAACAATGGTTCCCTCTGGGACAAATCGGCCATCTGGGAGGTCAAGTCCTCCAGCGGGAACAACTCTCTCAAGTAGCATCCCAACTCCAGGATGGATTCTCTTCGCTTCTCGCATTACAGCAGTGAAATATGGAAGCTTTTGAAGGTCTTTCCATTTTGCAGGGAGAGGCAAACACGCAGCCTTCAGCTCTTCACAGAGTTTGGCATGCACAGGTGGGTTTTTGAGGACATAGTAAATGGCAGAACACATGGCAGTTGCTGTTGTGTCACTTCCTGCCACCACGTTGCCTAAGAGATAAATGTTCACCATGCCATCGTGGACAATATCTGGGAACTTCTTCTGGGCTTCAACTACTTTGTCCATGAAATCAGGCGCTCTAGGCGGTTGCTGCCCCTCCGTAACCCGCTTCTGGTATAAGTCTTGAATCATGTTTACCGCCCACGTCAGCCAGGAAGATCCAAAGGACTTGAAGATGGAATTCTTGCCCAGGACATAGTCCAGCACTGGGATTTGGCTTATCTGTGCATATCCAGTCAGCCTGAGCTTCTTCAATGTAGACCAGTTGGGCTTACACAGGCAAAGTAATCTATGCTTGCCTTGGAATTTTCAATGAGTTTGTTGTGGTCATTTCCTGTCTCAAGCATTCCAAGGGTTTGGGAGAATGTCACTTTGCCCATTGCATCCCATGCGGCTGGACAGATTAGTATTTGGTTGAAATAACCTGTCAAGTCCTATTCGACTCACCATACAGGATGTATTCGCTTATATCACACTTGGCGCCGGTCTCAACGAATCTTCTATCCAGTTTTTCACATAGGAGATCGATAGTCTCATCTATTAGGTGCTCCATCTCCAACACCTGAGTCATTGAATATAAGGCACGAACGGGACGCAGGGCCGTCGTGTGCCATCGCTCATCTCTTGAGGAGAAAAGAGTTGAGGCTCGAGTCCCATTCACCTTGGCATCATTGACGCTGTAGAAATCACTCTAGTGTTGTTTTACTCAGCAAATTTTCTCTTCAACGGGAGATGGATTCGTGTCTCACTAACCTTATTCCATGCTGGCTTTGTTGTATATACTCGATTGATAAGGGTTGGATCAGACAGACTTAGAACATTGGGTCCCAAACGGACGACACTGCCATGTTTCCTGTGCAGTTTCAAATGCGTTTCACCATTCCGGCCAGAATAGACATCCCATAGTCGCCAGAAGTTGGTAATCCCAGCAGGAATAGGACCAGGGAACTCTTTTAGAGGAGACTTGAGGGCAGACCAGAGGAATAGAGAGATAATGAAGTATACGGCGCTCCAGACAAAGTTGCCACTAAGCCCTTTGGTAATGGTTGTGATAACCCAAGTCATCTTGAGACTCCAGACCTTCTTGAGGTTTACCCTTTTACAGACAGAAAAGGATACGTAATAGCTCATCACCAGTGGCAGGCTTTTATATAGTCTATTTTGTAACACGCTGCACTTCCGTGCAAACTTGAGAGCAACCATGCGGTTTATGTGCGATGTGATCAACCTTGCATTCATTACCCGAAGTGTTGAGCATCTTAGTATTACTATATTACTTTGTAAACTATGATTTGACCATCCTCGTTCGACCACCCACGTTTGAACACCCAAGCCCCTGGGTTTCAGTCATAAACCAGCACCCAAGGGATCGCTCAACTACTGTAGGATTATAAGATATAACCCATACACCTATGTGCTCCCGCCCGCGAAGTTGTGAATTTCGGCGTGGTCAAAATGCCGACATCGAGCCGTCGGCAAGTGGCAGCTTCTAAATCCATGCATGGCCAGTGGGCAAAATAGTCTGGAGGAGAGTGGATCGGAAAGTGTCTAGATCGTGGCTGTCCAGTACAGGCCAAGTTTGGGGGGTCGCGACATAGCCTTAGCGCCGTAAAGCTTTTAAAAACTTGCCCATGCTTTTTGATGTGGACGGACATTGGGGGCGAGGGATGGGGGCCGCCCAGTGCCTTCAACGGGGGGAGGGGCCCCACAATTCAGCAGCTCAAAGGCAAGAGAGCACAAGTGTGTAATTTCCCGGTGATCGCCGTACATTAGCCCATCTTGCCCGTCAGACTAGCTATGTCCGTGCTTCACTTGGCCATTAACTTGCGCATGGGAGATGCTCGGTTGTAACTGTTGTACTGTACTATGCATGCCGTTTATATGTTGATGCTCGTGCCCGTGATCTGTAGGCACGGTGGGACATTTTCGACATGCAGGTTTGACAGTCGAGGAGATGTGACCTTAGTGAAGACACTGCACTGTACTGTAAGATGCTGCGTGCTTGCCAAGTTGCTGTCGACAGTCCCTTGACATGTGTCCTGACTTCCCACATGCAAAGCAAAGCTTTTCTCGCTTTCGTCGCTCCAACGATCCACCCTCTCTTCGTCTTCTTGGAGTCCACCGCGTCATCACTCGTATTATGCAAGTCGAATTATACAACTCAGCAGGGCGGGCGAATACACACAGAATAGCCTCCAACAAATGAATTCACAAATTTGGGCTACCCGATGAGCTTGGCACTTGGTAACTGGCTAAATAAAACGGTGGCGATTAGATGAACTCCGACCTTCCACTTCTTTTTCTCTCTTCTTTTGTTTTAGGTTACTTTTTACTGGAGACTTGCAACCTAAACAGCTGTCTTCAGGGCGTATTTTTGAGCGGTTATTAGTGATAGCATTATCACAGGGTTCGATAACTTACAATTGTACCATGTGTGCCACATCCGTTCAATTGCCAGGCCAGCGTTTCGGAAATGCCCCTCCGCACTTTGCTCTTCTGCGTCTGGAACCATACTGTACAGTCGGATTGTGAGCTGTTCCTCAACAAAATTTAGAGCATATCCGTCATTCTCAGTAATAAGTGGGCCATAATTCATAATTCACAACATATTTGTCTCTGATTAGGACAAGGCGCCCACCATGGTTTAATCTCTTGGGCCTCGAGGGTTCGTGTCGCCCACTCAATCTTATTCTCATAAGGGAAAGGCCCTGGTAATTGACCAGCATTCCGATAATAAGGGAGAATGGCATAGTTGGAGGACCGGCCTCTCACTGAATAAAATAGTTGATGGCAAGTCAAGGGTGCATCCTAATTTTATCAGACAAGGTTAGTTGGTAGTACCGTTTATATTGTCCCCGCCTTCTTCTCTCTCGCCTCAATAAATATGGAGTCTCAACTGAGGTTGGAGCGGTGAGCTCATGACAATTAATAATGGGTGCTCAGATGTAAGTCCTACACATGGCTATCTGTTATGGACAAAGCCACAAGGCGGAGATCACGTGACAAGATACAAGGATCGACACAGAATCACCTGGATGATGCAGGGTGATTACAAGGAAACAACGACAAAAGCAATTATATAGCTGTAGGTCACGTGACATGGTCCATGCAACGATCCATAACAATGGACCATCCCAAAGACCACCACGGTCCATATGGGCCAGTGGCTTGGTGGTGTAGATGCTAAAGCCTGGCTAGAGTACTGGTGCGCTCATCACAAGGTAGTCGGTGGGTTCGAATCCCGCCTGGTCATTAACCAGAAAATCTTGTCTACACCAAGTATTTACCTCACCCTGGCTGCCTCCTGCTCTTGGGGGGGAGCATATAGGAGGCATTCACTGTTTTGGTAAATCCCCTATACCCCTTAAATATACACCACTTAAGGCTGCCTCTCCCTCTTATGTATAAGACTTGGGACATTCTTATACACTTGAAGACTTGGCACGCCAAGCCCATTTTACTTTTGAATACTCTTATGTATTGTCAATCTTTCAGCTCACTTCCTGTACTGGTTTCAGCATGCTTCCTGTACATTAGCAGGACTTACTCCGCGGCTTGGACGACACACTGGCGGCGTACTGGCTGGCTTTGTCACAGACCCAGGAGTAGGAATTCCAAGACAACTTTTGGAAGCGGCAAACGTCCATATCGCACAAGGAAGCAGCCGTCGTCCGTCAAAACTGACCATGCCAGCTCACGCCCTGCTCAGATCCATCGCGTAAAAGGCTTCCCAATATTGGAGACATTCCAACGCCGTTTCCATCTATGTGCGGCCTGAGTCTCTCGCTCCTGAGATTGCTCTAGTGCTCTCTGTAGTTTGTGAACTGCTTCCAGCACGCGCGCGTTACCTGCAGGACTGACTTCAGGCTCGAAGCAATGCTGTAGCGCCAAGTCTTGGGATGCATCGATAGCCACCGTTGAAAATTCATGGAAAATAGCAAGGCACATGTGATAAAATTGGTTTTCATGTTCTTGATGTTCCCACTGTTGAAGCTTTTTTTCACGTGACTCGGGTAGCGACAACCGGCGGTCGGCCTTGGTGCGCTGCAGTCGGGAGCGAGTAGTTTCCAAGGCTATGGTGGACCCGTGAGCTAGTGCGATTTCATGGTCCAGAGTATTGATTTCGGGAAGGTCATGCTGGATAGGAAGACTGGGAGAACCTGCTGTTGCCAAGTGCGATGGCGGAATGGGCTTCGACGATTCAGGGGATCTGCTGTAAATGCTAGACGCATTATCTCGGGTGTCAAGCATTTCGGCTGAAGACATGATCAGTGATGTTGCTGAGTCCCCACGGTGAGTACCAACCTAATCTGAATTGGGTGATATAAAATCTAATTGCTGCAAATAGTTATTTATCATTCCTCATAACAGTCACCAATCGAACACCGAGCGGCGGAGCCATCTGCATTAATCTGGACCCTACCACCATGGAACCGCAAACATTTGAAGCCGTATTTAAGAAATATAAATTTCGGCTACTGCTTTGCATCTGTATTGGTGACCTCTGCAGACTTAACTTATCAATCTTTTATCTGCTACAAGGCGTCGTGTAATCCACCCCCCGGGCCTCTTTTTCTCCTCTCGGCCTTTTATTTGTTTGCCTCATGAAACTACGGGGGCAATGCAACTTCTTTATATACCCCTGGAAACAAGTTTAGCCATCAAAATATCCGCCATCAGAGTAGCCATATTCATTTCAGAGCAAGCTTTCATTTCTTGAATTAGCAAAGTGTTTCTGTTATGCAGTTCAACGGGCAATTACTTTAGTCCTCAGAAAAAGACGATTCGAACATTTCCACACAGGAAAGGGGATTTGTAGCTGCCCATCTCAATATGTCCTAGGCATTGTGCGCGAAATGTCCAAGTAATTTCAAGTACTTACAACTACTTTGATAAATTCTAGGGATTTAAGAAGAGATACTCCTTGAAAATGGAACAAGTCCGTGCAGAAAAAAGAGTTATGAACTGTTGAAGACGATTTCTCTACTGTAACTGATCCAAAAACCACTGTGTACGAGAAGTGGTTCTCATTTATTACCTCTTCCTTTGAGGATGGGAGCAACATGTTGCCTATCCTCTATTTTTGTTACCTCCAGTCCACCGGGGCCTGCTACAGCCCCTCTTTTCTTTTTCTATTCATGTTTTCGCTTCTTCTCATTGAGAATTGAGGTTTGAGGGAGATTTACTTATCCGAAATAGATATAAATAGTCAGAAACTCCCATTCCATGCTTTCCGAATATTCTTCAGTGTCAGGTCAATATAAGCATCCAATGAGGCGATTTGAAGCCAATGTTATTCATTTTAAAACTATGAGTCACTTTAGGCTTATTCTAAACACTGGCTTAGCATTACTGTTTATTTTAAACGTTGCAAGCGGTGATGTTAGAATAGTGAACAACCTTGGCCGTCCACTCTACCTTCGGTCTGTTTCAAACGTGGCAGGACCCCTCCAGACACTTGAAGCAAATGGTGGTAGTTATAATGAGCACTGGAAGACGAATCCGGACGGTGGTGGCATTTCCGTCAAAATGGCTATTCAGCCTCATATGAGTGACATAATACAGTTTGAATATACGGTACAAGACATGATAGTCTATTGGGATGTGTCTCTCATCAACACCAAGTCACATTCTCCATTTCTGGATGAAGGTTTTACAGTTATCCCCAATCGGTCTGATTGCATTCCTGTCGTCTGCAATCCCTTCGATGTTAATTGCCCTGATGTTTATTTCCACCCGGACGACAACTACGCAGTTCGGGGATGCTCACGGGATGTAAAATTACAGATGATTATTGGCCATAAAAGAGGGGGCGAAACCACTGTTACATAATTCACGTTAGGATAGCTGAAGATATTGTTTCTACTTCAAGCTGAATGCCCTTATACCCATGGCACCAACACATCCACGCCCATTGGGAAGTCGGGTGGATAGAGCAATTGGAGACAGATATCCACAACCCGGCCAAAGATTTGTGGTGGTTTACAGTGCTCCGCACCACCCTGCCTACCCTGCCTACCCAGACTCTTCAAGGCTCTTTCCCAAACCCTAACCTACTTGCACTAGTCTGTACATCGTTAGTTTGTAAATAAGGCATCTGGGCACTTTTGTGTATATTCGTAATTCCAATAACCTTACTTTCTACAGTACATGTAAACGGAATATAGAAATCTACTTGTCTGATAAAATGTAAAATTCAGGGAAGAGTCCGCACCGCGAAGGTGACGACAGATATATATCTCATAAGAAGATGAAAAATTTTTTGGACGTATGGGGTGGGGTTGCAGTTTCGCGGGACTTTCTCGGCAGACAACGCCACCTGCCAAAAAAAGATAGACATCCAGGCATTGCGTTCAAGACTTAATTGAGGCGTTTTGGTCATGGACGAGAGTCAAGTGTCTAACTGACAAAATTTGAATTCGGTTCGCGGTGCCTAGATGTAAGGCTTCAGAAACTGCTTCACTCTCCTGTACTTCTCCGGGTGAGGGTCGGGTACTGAGGACTGAGGCGGTGTGATTCACTCGGCAGTATTTTCCAGTGTTCTGTGTGACCAACGGAACATGTCATGATGAAGATATCTTAGCTCGATTAACGACTACTTGGGATGCCCTTTATAGGAATGATTTTTCCGGCTTGTAGCACGGGCCTGCACGTGTTCAGTTGGCTTGAACCGCGACGCATTCTGCCTTTGACTATTTCGTGTGCACTGCGTAGATCAGGCGGCATTCCACGTTTATTTCCGTCGCGGGATTGGATAGTATGGACTACACTTGTGACTTTGTGAGCATTGGTATGCGGAAGTATATAACTGGAAACAAATAACCGCCTCGGTCTCGAGATTGAAGATTAAGTTTCTGTTGTGTTAAAACATCTCGAGGGTGGAGCAGTCTTAAGCATGTACTCTGTGCGTGCTTTTCAGGCAGAAGCATCAACCTATCGTTACGCGCCAACACAAATTGCCCTGTTGACCCTCCTAAGGACATCTGGATCTGCATCTCGCAGCAGGATTTGGCGCCAGGATTGCACTTTGTTAAAACTGTTTACACTAATGATTCTATCGAATTCTACGAGCAACTACGGTAAGTAGTATAACAAGGAGTCACTTGTGAATACAAAATAGTCTAGCAGGAATTACTGGGTGAAAACTAAAATTAGACCAGCGTGTTTCAAGTCAGGGTTCGGGAATTAATCCGCGGTTGTCCCGAGGGCAATCTGTTTTCAACCCTCACTGTATGGAAGCTGGTTTAGATAGGCCCCGATACCAACCACAAAATCCTATGTTTCATGAGCACTTAACGACTGTTGTGTCATTAATACAGGACACCACTGGGAGCACTCATGTTGGGTCCGAGTCTCAATTCCCGCGCTTTGTAACCTTACATTTGCTGATAGAGTGAATAAACAGGGTAAACCATTGAGTTGAGACCCGAAGGCGCATTGGTGGCAGGGAAGTAGCCACTGTTTGTTGGTATATCTTGCCATACGGGGTGCTGCGGCCTGCTGTAAACCTGGGGTGCAGCAATGGAGTTTGAAGGATCACCATAATGTCCCAGCAGCTGAAGATCTATCACTGTTGGTAGGCATCCCCGCCATCAGAATAGATGATTGCGGCAGCAGGTGATCATGGTTGGTAGCTTCTGGCGATCCCATCCAAACTGTTGGTGAAGAGCGCCAAGAACCTTGCAATTCGATACTGCTGGCAGTCCATCTACTATATGACAGCCTTTGGGGTGCTGAGAATTATTTGGTTGTAGGTAGTGATATAGCTTGTTGCCAGCTTGTACTTTTTCAGAAGATTGATTGCTAGGGCTTTTAGTTGGCCAGGTGGAGTTAGGATGGGTTATCATTGGCAAGCCATGTTGTAAAGGGCTTAAGGGAACCGACCCATCTCCAGACTCCATCAAACACTCCGCATGATCCTGATCCAAAGCAGGCACTGAATCAGAAGTGCCCGAGTGACTAAGGTTGGGAAGCTGTTCATCTTGTTTTGCTTGTTGGGCTTTTTTCATCGGTGCAAACTTATAGCAGGGGTGTGCTATCATATGGTTATTCTTCAGGAAGTTAAGGTAGCATAACAAGAACTCAGTTATCATTGCCAATGAATACAATACAGTTCAGTAGAGGTTACTGGGGAAAGAACAAAAACCAGGTTCAAGATTCAGGAATTAATCTGTGAGAGTATGGAGGGTAAACTGCTGTCAACTCCAGCTGTATTAGAATTATTAGAATGACCTCCGCCCGGAATTTACTAATATCTTGTCAGCACATCCTATCTGTATATTATGTACGTTGTGTTCTCACATACTTGACAGAATAAAAGACAGTATGCCCTTTATTTCAGGCGTGGACTAATAGTCACCATGACGCCTTTCTGACGAAAGAAGAAACTGTTGTGCGTGGACCAGTCATCATCTGGATGAACTAGCTTAATAGAAAAGAGTGAAACAATCGTGAAAACCAATTTGTACACTTGAACACGGGCCAGATGTTGCCCGATGCATATGCGACTACCGGCACCGAATGTTAGATCGGAATTTTCCATTAACCGTAGCCGTTCTTGGTAATCGTTTTCGGATTCTTGAGGGCCTCGCAGCCATCTGTCGGGGCGGAAATCTTCCGGGTTTTCCCCCCCCACCGAGGGATGACGTCCAGTTGTGTAAGGATTCATACCAACAATGCAACGTGGCGGAATATACTGCCCATTGGGAAGCATCAGTCCACCTTCAGGTACATATCGTTCCAGAGGCATGGCGACCGCTAGATGGAGGCGCATTGATTCATGCACAACAGCGCGAAGATAAGGCCTGCTCTCAGAGTCGTTGTAGGAAGAAATGGTTGGATCAGAATTAAATGACCGGGCAGGAATTTCATCCTGTAAGCGTTTCCAAACTTCTGGGTTCTTCAACGAAAAGATAAACTAAAATAGATATATACTGTAGGATATTCACAAGATGTAGCACTAGGACTAGATGGGCCAGATGGGTTGCCTATGTGTGGTGCAGATGTCTTCTTGTTGTTCAACGCCATTGGTGCAGTATCTCCTATCATTCTTATGGGCAATTGCTGTGACTACTCAAACATTTGAGTGATCAGTCCACCACTGTCAGTCTCTGCCATGAGCCGTGACAGCATTGGCCTTATCTTGCTGATGCTTGAATTAGGAATTCAATATCTCCACATAATCTTTTAATCCGTTATGCCACGGCATTCAAAAAGATCATAGAAAAGTCGAGACCGTCGACTTCATGACCGTTGTTATTTTGACAAGAGGGCAAGGCAGACTGAGTATGGACAGGAAAAAAAAAAACCAAAAAAAAACAAAGCTCTGCGGGTCGCCCTCGGGTTTTACTGATCACTCAGGTGATCAGGTGGTCGCCTTGTGAGCACACGGCCAGTGCAAGTGCACTATTTCCAGTCGGCCCATGTATGCGGCCGTTTGTAATGGACGATTGTACAAGCCGCTTAAAATATTCGGCGATTCACCAGAAACCACCAGATCCCTGCCGATGTCGCCTCCTACTTGTATTGCATGAAAGCTATCCTCAATGCTTCACAAACAGCTCATGCACCATCCGGATGCTAACGAACGCAGAAAAACTCCCATTGCCTGTGGGCCTCGGCCTTTGCTATCAAGCGTCAGTTGTCATGCCTGAGAAACTTTCAGTTCACATTAAAGGGATCGCAACACGGCCTTAGCACTGTAAAGCTTTCTAACGACTTGCCCGTCCCATTTTTGATGTGGGCGGACATCTGGGTGAGCGATAAGTAGGTCGTCTGATGCCTTCAACGGGCGGAGGGAGCCCATAGTTCACCAGCTCAAAGGCAATGATCGTCCTATATTAGGTTCTCGGAAGAAAGCATTTTGCCCGCCAGACTAGCTATGTCCGTGCTTGGCCATTGACTTGCATGCATGGTAGGCTCGGTCTAACTGTTATGCTATATACGCTGTTTATTTGTTGATTGATGCTCGTGCCTGTGATCCGTGGGCATGGCGTCAAATAACCTCAGCTACACACGCCTCTCCCAATAATTCAGACACACCGCCGAAATATCTGGCGCTCGAGACATCCTATCTGCTCCAGTCACATACGCGTGCTGCTTCTAATGCTTCAGAGCTGCAGGCACATACAAGTAAGATGACAACAACAGACTACGGGACCAAGCAAGAGCCCTTAGCAAATACCAGAGAAAAATGCAGACATGAAAACTTAACATACTTTCACCAACCAGTTCAATCTGCTGTAACCCATATGACTATTTCAAATCAGACTTTGTCTCATATTATATTTATGTATATGGCAGTGCATAGTAGAAATAATTGCTAGAAAAATATTGGAGAATAATATGCATCTGTTCATCAATCAGTTCCTGTCTATTCGGAAGCCATGCTGAACATAGATTTTGCCAGTCTGCCTATTTTGGTTCTCCTGGGCTTTAGCTTCCTCTTCGTCGCCGTGGGCGTGAGTGCCCGAGAAATCATATGGTTCGCTAGTTATGTCTTTGTCTCCCGCCATGGCATCCGTAGGACCTTCTTGAACGTGTCCACGAAAGTTCGTCAAGCTGACTTGGGAGGATTCCACATCGCCTTGTCTCATATATTTGCTATCTGATTGTTGGAGACCGGACCTATCCCTTCGATATAATGGTCTTAGGATGGGTAGACCGATACAGAAGAGTGTCACGGCAAGCTCAACTGCCGACCAGATAATGAGATCAACTGTGTCTTCTGGGGTTCAGGAAATGCATGGTTCAGCTAAAAGTCGTCCTGCGAAAGAAAGTTTGGATTGGACTCCACTCACCAGTGTAGTTGGCACTTGACAGCCCACCCAGGTCAACTGTCCTGATGATCCCGCAAATTCCGGCTCTACGGCACATTAGCAATGGTACCAATGAACAAGTGTAATGACGAACATAATCCCCAAACTCAGACTGATGGCGATAATCAGTCTTTTCTTTCGCTTCATATTCAGTTTCCAAACAAACAGCCACGGCAAGATGGCGAAGTAAAAGTCAACCAAAGTACACCACACTACCCATACCCACCATAGTTAGCACGAGCTCGAAATACCTGCTAGAAAGCTTGTTGTGAGACCTACCGCCAAGCCAGACGGAGAATGGGGTGACAGAAACGATAGAATGCCCTGTGACACGGGAATCATATATGGACTTGGACGGAACTCGCTGGACCCAAAGAATCACGGCTGTAATCATTGAAATGATTGACAAACTGATCATGGCAGTCCAGATAGATAATTGGTGCCATTGCTTTTCAACAAGCCGAAGCAAAAGCAGACCTAGCGACAATTTTGCAATGGCCATGCCGAGTACTGCAAATGTTTGTCCAATCATCTCCATGTACACAGCTTTTGCTGCCTCATCTAATGACAAGCTTGCCATGGGTTGCCCAAGTCCATGCATAGCGGCAATAGTTGCGAAGACAGTATACAAGAGCAAGAAAACCTGGATAAGTAGGTTAACTTCATCCGTTTTATGGTGATACTTTCTAAAAGAGACATACCCATCCTAAGATGAAAGTGTGATCATCACGTCCAAACGCTTTGAGGACAAAAACCCGCGTATAGAATCTCAAAGGGATGAGGATAAAGGACATCATAGTCATAACCCACATGACCACAATAATTCGCACTCCTTTGCCTGCCAGCATTTTAGATTGCAGCAAGATTCTCTCTTTTCTGAGCGACGTGGTGAAAACAAGGCGTTCAGTGGAATTCAAAAGATCCGGTGCTGACTGTCTAGAAGACTGTACCTTTTAATATGCTCATGTAGCCCCTGAAATGGGCTCTTGATGGGGGAAAAAACCAGACTTCATGATTTACTGTGACCTGCAAATCACACCACGAGCAATGGCGGCAATGGGGCTGTGATGGACCCTGGTTTATGAAGTGACTCCTTTGCCCCTACACCTAATCAGACGTCACTCGCACAGTAAGAAGTACAGTAAGACTATATCGGTTAGATATTGGTTTGGAAGTGATACCCTTAAACTCGGGTGTGAAAGTGGGGTGGCAGCAGCGCATCGATCCTCTGCTGCTTCGGCTGATTGACTTTCTGTTTCCTAATTCAGCATAGTAACGAGAGCAAAGCAGGGCTAAAATCAGCTGGGAGTGCAGATCTGCTCATTTCGCGCATTTTCAATACACCAGTATACGTTGATAGTGGATCACAGTAGTACATATTGTACGACATTACTGCCATGTCTGGTCGGAAATAGGTCGAAATCCAGACCCATTTACGCAGATCGCAAAATAAAGCGAGTGGGGTAAAGCTAAGAAAGAAGGCAAATCAAAGAAAAGAACAAAGAAAAGAACGAAGAAAAGAATGAAGGAACGAAAGAGAGGGCAAGAGGCCGGCAGCAAATTGAGGGAGGATCGGGGAGAAAGTGTGCTACAGATTCAGCACACGCATGGCGAATCCATTATTTGACAATGGAGTCGTTTTCATTTGGCTTTCCCGCTCTGTATCT